>OW028729.1:8177766-8274976 GCA_932294345.1 Pandemis cinnamomeana
CACCACGCCGCACGCCTCCGCCAGCGTGCGCGCCACACCGTGCTGGCAGCAGTGCGTACCTGCAGCTGCGTGGCGGTGAACCAGTCGAGCAGCTCGCGCTTGACGCGCGGCTCCAGCGCGTCCACCACGCCGCACGCCTCCGCCAGCGTGCGCGCCACACCGTGCTGGCAGCAGTGCGTACCTGCAGCTGCGTGGCGGTGAACCAGTCGAGCAGCTCGCGCTTGACGCGCGGCTCCAGCGCGTCCACCACGCCGCACGCCTCCGCCAGCGTGCGCGCCACACCGTGCTGGCAGCAGTGCGTACCTGCAGCTGCGTGGCGGTGAACCAGTCGAGCAGCTCGCGCTTGACGCGCGGCTCCAGCGCGTCCACCACGCCGCACGCCTCCGCCAGCGTGCGCGCCACACCGTGCTGGCAGCAGTGCGTACCTGCAGCTGCGTGGCGGTGAACCAGTCGAGCAGCTCGCGCTTGACGCGCGGCTCCAGCGCGTCCACCACGCCGCACGCCTCCGCCAGCGTGCGCGCCACACCGTGCTGGCAGCAGTGCGTACCTGCAGCTGCGTGGCGGTGAACCAGTCGAGCAGCTCGCGCTTGACGCGCGGCTCCAGCGCGTCCACCACGCCGCACGCCTCCGCCAGCGTGCGCGCCACACCGTGCTGGCAGCAGTGCGTACCTGCAGCTGCGTGGCGGTGAACCAGTCGAGCAGCTCGCGCTTGACGCGCGGCTCCAGCGCGTCCACCACGCCGCACGCCTCCGCCAGCGTGCGCGCCACACCGTGCTGGCAGCAGTGCGTACCTGCAGCTGCGTGGCGGTGAACCAGTCGAGCAGCTCGCGCTTGACGCGCGGCTCCAGCGCGTCCACCACGCCGCACGCCTCCGCCAGCGTGCGCGCCACACCGTGCTGGCAGCAGTGCGTACCTGCAGCTGCGTGGCGGTGAACCAGTCGAGCAGCTCGCGCTTGACGCGCGGCTCCAGCGCGTCCACCACGCCGCACGCCTCCGCCAGCGTGCGCGCCACACCGTGCTGGCAGCAGTGCGTACCTGCAGCTGCGTGGCGGTGAACCAGTCGAGCAGCTCGCGCTTGACGCGCGGCTCCAGCGCGTCCACCACGCCGCACGCCTCCGCCAGCGTGCGCGCCACACCGTGCTGGCAGCAGTGCGTACCTGCAGCTGCGTGGCGGTGAACCAGTCGAGCAGCTCGCGCTTGACGCGCGGCTCCAGCGCGTCCACCACGCCGCACGCCTCCGCCAGCGTGCGCGCCACACCGTGCTGGCAGCAGTGCGTACCTGCAGCTGCGTGGCGGTGAACCAGTCGAGCAGCTCGCGCTTGACGCGCGGCTCCAGCGCGTCCACCACGCCGCACGCCTCCGCCAGCGTGCGCGCCACACCGTGCTGGCAGCAGTGCGTACCTGCAGCTGCGTGGCGGTGAACCAGTCGAGCAGCTCGCGCTTGACGCGCGGCTCCAGCGCGTCCACCACGCCGCACGCCTCCGCCAGCGTGCGCGCCACACCGTGCTGGCAGCAGTGCGTACCTGCAGCTGCGTGGCGGTGAACCAGTCGAGCAGCTCGCGCTTGACGCGCGGCTCCAGCGCGTCCACCACGCCGCACGCCTCCGCCAGCGTGCGCGCCACACCGTGCTGGCAGCAGTGCGTACCTGCAGCTGCGTGGCGGTGAACCAGTCGAGCAGCTCGCGCTTGACGCGCGGCTCCAGCGCGTCCACCACGCCGCACGCCTCCGCCAGCGTGCGCGCAGACACCGTGCTGGCCTTGCCCGCTGCGGACACCAACACGACGCTAACAATGCCGCGCTGTTCACGATGCCATCGCCTATAGGAGCTTCCTCACTGAGAGCGTTCGCGTGTAATGAGCATTCGGGGTCGAATATTCGAGCGTTACGAAGCTTACACTGATTGCTTGTTTAAGAGGCTCTCAGGAAGGACGCTCTTTTCTAGCGTTAGCGAACTCCGTGAACAGGCTGTCGCGTTACTTTTGCATTCTAACATCTCAAGACTACAGATTTGCGTAATTTAATTTTCAAAAGGGCGTGTTCATCTAATCCACTTTGTAAAATGTCGAACTATATTTTTGTTGCAACTGAATCGATAAGAAAATATTTTTGTAAATTTTTCTCAAAGCGTTTGACCATATCGATCAGTTAGATCAGGGCACAATGTTTGATATTTTAAATCACTATAGTGTTATAAATATTTCGAAGAAACTGGTTAAATGGTACCTGAAAAAGAACAAAAAATCCTTGGACAATATTGGACATTGAATCTGATATAACATGCAAAGAAAGTGATGTGCCACAGGGGAGCATACTGGGATATACTTTGTTCCTTTTCTACTTATGTGTTAGGCTTACGCTTACTACCCACGGAGTCATGCGCTATGCCCGTGTGGGTGGTACTGACCGGTGAAGGCCTCCTTGAAGTCGTTGAGTATCTGCGTGGCGAGCGAGCGCCGCAGCTCGGTGACGTCGTCGCGCAAGGCGTTCAGCGAACGGATCTCGCGGTAGCGCTCGAAGTGCTGCAACACCTGCCACAGACATCTCGTATAGCACTTTCTCTTAAGTTACTGATGTTATAAATATTACTGATATTTGTGATACCGTTGCTTTATATACTGCTAAAACTAACACAGACGGGATCATGGATTAAGTAGAGCGCATATTGAAAGAACGTCTTTTAAATAGACGCCCCTCGAAGTGGCGATGGTCTTCTGGCCAACAGGAACCGGTGGATGATGACAATATTAGTTGACATGGCGGCGTCAGGCTGCTGCCGGTGTACCTGCATGACGGCCTGCAGCGGCGGCAGCAGCGCAGTGTACTGGCGGCGCTCGGCCATGGCGCGCAGCGCGGCGGCCGCCCCGCACAGCATGTGGTAGTGGTTCAGCGCCGTGATAGCAGCCGTCAGGTTGCTCTTCGCGCGGTCCAGCTGCTTGATTTCGGCTGTGATCTCGCGGACCATGCTCTCGCTGCGACCCGCTTTCTTGTTGATGTCTGCCACCTGTTAGCGAGAGAGGGTTCAGTATCTGAAGGCTCGAGCTTAAGTCGCGCACCAAGCGGCACACTGACCTGCAGCGCTAGCTCCGCGATGCAGTGCTGCGCCTGCAGCAGCGCGGCGTGGCCCTCCCGCCGCTGCTGCTGCTGGTCGCGCACCAGGCGGCGCACGTCTGCGTCTGCGCCGGCCAGCCTGAGCGCACAGCGCGCCGCCGCGCCCTCCACGCCCGCCAGCGACTGTTCCGTCGGGAACACGCGGTTGATGTACGACACCGCGTCAAACTGTACATGAAAGAGAAGACACCAATCAATTTTGTTTTCTCAACAAAGTTTATGCACCCCCATGCTTCATAAGCACTTAGCCAGCCTACTGGGAAGACCTAAGAAGGGCTCAAAACCTTTCAGCATTATTGTCCCTGACCTATTTTTGCAGAATTGGAGTCTTCACGCTATTAAATCGCTTAACAGGTGTAGTACTTTGCTGAATTTTTTTGTAGGATTTTTCTTAGTTCAAGTATAAGTCGATTTCTGTAAATAATTGGGACATAAGAAAGATAAATAGAATAGATTTAAAAATAGACTGCATTAACTTTTACAAACCAAATTGTATATATCTAAGTTAAAATCATACAAGTTATTAAAGACTCGAGCCGCTAGTATAATTGCAGCTGTAATGATTGGCCTCAAAAAGCTAATGGAGCGACAAACGAGGGTTTGTTTACGTGCCTCTTCGCTGTCGAACTGCTCGGCGCCTCCCATCAGCTCCTCGATGCGGCTCGCCACGGACTCCGGGAAGCTGACCTGCACCTCCGGCCCCTCCTTATCGTCCAGCAATCCGTTAGACTCCATGTTTCAGAGAAGAACTCAGGAAAAAATTGCTGAAATCATTTCGACCCAACTCAACTTATCTGTCAAATGTCAATACTGTCATTCGTCACACTACGCAAACGTCATTAATGCGTTTAGATCTACAGCCTCTACAGGTGCTCAAGTTGCTGTAATGGTTTCTTAAAATATATGAATAAAATAAATAAAAATTAATGAAAGTGTCTGATAAAGTTTAAAAATAATTTATTTATTAATTATTTGCTTTATCTGTCACGAAACGCAAAATTGACAGTCTTGGGGCGTTTTTAGGTTAGCCTAACTCTTAGACATTGACCTTAGATAAACCAGAAACCAATGTAAAATCAATGTTAATAAAGTTTATTTTATTAAACAGAATCGAAAATGTGAGCTATATCGTTTTGGTCATGTAAACATCCATAATATAATCTGATTAAATTCCAAATAACGCCCTATCCAGTGACAGTACAGTGGTTTGACAGCTGGCTGACAGCAGGCCGTCGGGCGACGAGGGCGATCGTGCATTGTTTTCAGTTTTTGTTCGCGCTCGCTTCGTGGCCGTCGTGACCGCAGCAAGATGCGAGGCGGCGACCTCGCGCCGATCTGAACAAACAAACCGTCGTGTTATTTTATATCAAACTTATACTCAAACGTTGTGAAGTGAAGTGTTGTGGCCATGGCTCGCTTGACCGAGGAAATGGTGATAGCTCGCTCGAAGCAGTCGGATCTGTCGTCCATCAAGAAGCTCAACTGCTGGTGAGTGTGCGGTGCCTGCAGAGCGATTAGGGTGTTATTAAGGGTACTGTGCGTGGATAATTGCAGTCGTTCCGATGCTGCGTGCGGCGGAGTACATTCGGTGGTGCGTTCACCCGGGAGGCCGAGTGCGCTCGCGGACGCACTATGCTCTTGAACTTAGGTTTTTGCGGCACCGCGGGCTCCGGACGGTCGCGCAACTCTCAGGCGCGAGTTGTCGCAGTGTCGCCGTGACTAACGGAATGTTTACTTTTGTCAGTGATGCGCGTTATTGTGGAATATTTTTGTGGTTTGATAGCAAGCAAAGTTAATAAGTAACGGGGATAGATGATAACTTTATGCTTGCACCCTTCAAAATAATTTATTTTGCAAAATAAATTAAAACAAAGAAGCACCTGAACTGATATCTGATCTTCTAGAATCAATGCAACAATACATCATAACAATTTTTAAATTGTGTTTCCACTGAAGTGTGAAATTACAGTGTACGGTCGGAGACCCAGAGAGCTCCCACACACTCAATGCAGTCATAAAACTCATACATTAAACCACTAATGAGCTTCAAACAGCCATGACAGAACCAACTTCTATTTCAACTTTAATGACATTAAAATAATAAATTTTTTCATGCTGGTCTGGGAGTAAAGAAACAACATAGAATTTACCAGTCCAGTTGCTTCTCTTCCCACGCAGATGGTGGAAGCTCATTGCTCAAGTCTTAGGAATCATGTCATAAGCAATGCGCCTAGCAATCCATTACTATTTTGATTTCCCTTTCGACCTATACACCCTTAATCATGCTAAAGGTAGCCTTAAGGTTTCGTTACCTTAGGCTCTGTCTACCCCGTAAGGGATAAAGTCGTGATATATGTATGTAAATAATAAATTCAGAAAGAATGCAACAGTCTGCAATACAAACAGTTTAGATTAGTTGAAAATAACTCTTATAACATTGAAATTAAATTTATAAATGCATGAGTCATTAAAAACAAATTAAATAACACGGCAAACTGGCTCTTGTTGTGAACAACCGTAAAGTCCAACATACAAATAGGATGATCTCAAACATTACGTAACACTTTCACTTTCAAATGCTCTGTTGTGTATGTTGGAGGCTGAGACATATTGGATGTGTGCAGTGGATGAAGTTAAGCTTTAATAGAAAGTTATTATTAGATTAGTTGCAAGCGTGTTTTGTTTATGTAGCATTTTAATGGACAGCACAAACCTAGTTGGTTTTATAACATAACCATCCAGTGAAACAACTTCTGCCTGCTATATATTGTGAAAGGGGGATAGCTACAGCCTCTAGTTGGAACTTTTCACTTTATTGGGATAAAAATAGTCTATGTCACTCAGTGGTAAAGTAGCATAATACTAATGAAAGAATTTCGTATATTGGATGAAGATTTCTACATTTAGTCTCGTAAACCCCCCTCTTTATAATTTTATAGTATAGATTAGTCTAGACATGAGGTCCTCAGGTAGCATTTGGCCCACATGTGAGTATGCAAACACTTTTGAACAGTGACAGCACCATCAAGTGTCGATGTTGGCGACATGTGGCCGGCATAGGCTTTACGAAGGCAAAAAATTACAAGTTGACACAACCAAACCAAAGGCCCCTAAGTAAATACAGATAATGAGATAAAGCTATTGATAACTGACTATGGTGTGCTATCCATACATGGCCGTTATAACCGGCTGACGGATTTGATTCGGATGCACCCACACAATATCCTTTTAGGACGGTGCCATTGACATGGAGCCATTACGGTCAGTGCCTTGCGAAAAACAACAGATTTAATTTCTAAATGTCTATGTAAATTAGAACACATAGAAAAATCCGAAAAGTAAAGCTATGGCCGGGAATCGAACCCGGATCCTCGTCATTCCGTGACGCGTGCTATACCCCTACACCACCCATAGCAGGTGGGTAGTCTCCGAATTTTTCTACCTGTTACTAACTGTCACGTGACCTTTGTTACTATGCGAATTTTTTGTCGCTAAGCGTCATCTGTTTGAATGATGTGTCTATACGACACAATTACAAACTCCCGTGGAACATCTACTGCTCACCAGGGACGAGAGAAGGCGCTGTTTTTCAAATGATAGTACTATCAAATGAATCAAGAATTTTTTTTTTTTTTTTTTTTTTTTATTTCTTGATTTTTATGTTTTACTTTTACGGTTTTACCGTTAGAAATTTAATTTACTCAATAAAAAAAAAAATTAATTTAATTAATTTAATTTATTCAATTGTCTCATATTTTGCAGCCCAATCACTCCTTTATAGGGTACTCCGGTGGCGAGTAAAAGCCTCACCCGGACGCGTCGCGCCACGTCCTGTTATCCAAGCCTTTATTGAGTTCTGGAGCAAGTTCAAAATACGCATCAAAGGTCTGAACATAAAAATATTCCCCAGGGAATTTACAAACCAAGTAACTTATTAAAGTTATTATTCAAGTATGTTAATGTTATTGCTGTAGGAAAATGATCACCCTGGGAGGCCGTTAGAATTACAATCGACAATAAAATTAACCCAGTACTTAATTTGTATTTTGTGATACAAGGCAGGAAGCGACGCGAGGTCGTTATGTTATTAAATTAAGTTCTAGGCGTGCTATTAAGAGTGCAACATTTTAATTATGGGCCCCAAGGCATTATAATTAATAAATAAAGTTCCAGCAGACATTATTTACTTGGTAATACAAAATCGCTAATACTATTTAATATTACTTTATTGTTCAACTAGCAGTTGCCCGCAACTTCGTTTGCATAGAATTCGTTTATCGCTATCCCGCGGGAATCACGCAATTTTCCGGGATAAAAAGTAGCCTATGTGTTATTCCAGACTATAATCTATCTATGTTCCAAATTTCATCCAGATCGGCCCAGTACTTTTTGAGCCTATTCATTACAAACATACAAAAATAGGTACAAATCTTTCCTCTTTATAATATTAGTATAGATTTAAATATAGTATTTAAATTTGACAAGGAAAGTAATAAATAAATTCCAGTATGTGCGCAGACGCAGATCAACGACACCGATAACACACCAAATGTTGCCACACTAGTATTTACAGTACACAGGATGGTGCTCGAAGCGTACATGTTGATGATGATGATGATAGCCAGCGCGGCTAGCACAGAGCGTGAGAGCAGTGTCGCACACAAGATGGACTACCCGTCTCTTTCTAGAACGAACAGTAAGAAAATGACGGGTAGTTTATCTCGTGCTAGCCGTGTGGTTCCTCAGCAGCGTCGCTGGTCACTGCCGTGTGCTCTGGCTTCTAGGTCTTCCCAGTTGAAACCGATTGATAATGAATAGGTACAAATGGTCCTGAATAATGTAGACTTGCTTATTGCTGCCTACCTCTATGGGAAAGAGGCGTGACGGTATGTATGTATGTATGTATGTATGCTTATTGAACGTTGTCGTTCGTTGTTTACAGTCTGTCAGTGAACTAGACGGGCAGTACAGGCGCACAATAGCAAGTATAAACAATGATGATGGGTGGACAACACGCAGCTTTGTAGTGTAACTAATGCCTTGTAATTGCATGTACGACTTTTGTTTTCCGTTGTATGAATAAAAAGTTTACCCGCACTCAGACAGAGACGACAGATAAGTCAATTAAATGTGATACTGATATCTCTGAATACGACAAAAGTGCCAATCAATCGTTCATATTTATAGACTTCCAAGGGAAACCGTGCAAAATTCTGGGATAAAAGGTATCCCGTGTCTAACCCCAGGCCATGATTCTGTATGCAAAATAATACACAAATCCATGCATTCGTTTCCGCATGTTTGAGCCACAAACTAACCAACAAACTTCCAAACCTTCTTGCTACCGTGAACAGCTACAACTTTGCCATCCGGCCTCAACATTCCCTTAAGACCAGACAATTTGGACTTTGCCTGATGGCAAAGTTACATTTTACGGTACTCTCTCAAAGTAAGTTATAGTCCGTGAACTCTTATAGATCATTCGGGTTTGTCTATCTGTCTCCCTCTCACGGCCGAGTCAAGTATCAAACCCATAAGAGTGAGAGTGACAGCAGGACAAACACAAATGACATTCTAATGTCTCGTTGCCGTCACTGGACACTAAGCGGAACGTTGTTAATATTGTAGAAACAGAATATTTACTGTTTTAAGCAATACATTATGCCTAATTCAGATATTACTGACCTTGCGGCGTTGCAACAGCTCGCATTAGGGGCGCGCGAGCTGCGCCGGCGCCTCGCTAAATGCCCTGACGCGACGCACACCCACTTAGCGCCTTCCAGTTTCACTTACACACGACTATGACAGTGAGACATATTATTAACGGTGCGTAGACCATTAACTTGGCTGGTCTGTGCGTGATCATAATGCATTCCATGCAACTGCTTGGAAATATCGTGCGCTCGCAAATAAATATATGTCTTATGTTTTAACCGTGAATCTTTTAAGTATGTCGACTATAGCAATTTTAAGCAATCCACTCACATGTATAAAGCCACAAGAGTATACCTGGTGTTCGAATTTTTAAAGCACATCGAAAGTGCCAATCCGAAATGTTGAAAAAGTGTTCTGAATTTGAAACGCGAATAAAGTAGAAGAAATTCCCGCGTCCCCAATACTGTCAGCCGCATAGCATATGTTGCAGTCACGCAACATTTATTGATGTGTAGAAGCAACAATGTAGGGGACAAGACACAGCCTTGCGAGACACCAGAGTTCACCGACTGTAAGTCGGAGCATGAACCGTCAGCTAAGACTTTAAAGCTGCGATCTGAAAGAAAACTGGCGACCGAAGCGTATAAACCTCAGGTATCCCACACGCATGTAGCTTTAGAAAGAAGAAGCTTGTGCCATACTCGGTCAAAGGCTTTCGCTAAGTCCAAGCTAACTGATAGGGTCTCTCCTTTAGTCTTAACTCAATCGCCTCAGCCCGTTGTTTTTTTGCAATCTATTTAGATGTTGACACCACTTTTGTTAATATGTACCATCATTGTCAAGCAAAATCGCCGCAAGAAATATAAATTTACAGCCAATTTTGATCTAATTTAAAATTAATGAACAATTTTTTAATCACATTTCATCTCATAGCGCATTAAAAGTAACATTATAACTTGACTATGCAGTTTCTCAAATATGCATCGCTTTCGCGCTTTCCTTGCTTTATAGAGACGTCATTAAAATCACAAACCTTGTAATTAACAGACGTTAGCCGTTTGAAGCGAACGCCGAACCGAGGCTGACTCATACCACAAGCACGGCCATTAGTTATTCTGATAGACCTTCAATCGGGCTAGCATCACTTATTGAACGAAATATTAGAAAGGAGTTTCACTGAACATTCCTGTAAATGATGCCATTGGTCGATATCCAAAGTGTACGGGGCCAAAGGGGCGCTGGTTTTGCAATCAAAAATTGCAATGAAAAACTTTTAAGAGAAGTGTCTATCACACTAACCCAATCACCTGCTGATGTATTCCAGAAAACGTCTAAGATGCCTACTGTATAAGTACATTTACCGTTGCCCAGTACCCACACAAGCGTGGCATCGTTTGGGACTGAGTCAATTGGTGTCAATTGCCCCAAGATATTTATTTATTTTTTGTACCTCCTACTATGCCCACGTTGGGTAAGCGATCGCAACTCCCGGCACGTGTATGGGCATTGCTCAAGGATATTGTTCCGTAAAGTTGTACTCGTAGGTAGCCGGCATCGCCAGTAATGTAGGCGGCGGGCTGCGGCAAACCGTGCCTATCTACGGCTCCGTCGAGGTCGCCGCTGATTCACTACACTATAATCCCATCAAAAGCAAATGCAAAAATACAACTGGAAACCTAGTTTCCTTCAAATCTCCTTATATCACAGCGCCTTTCATTCATAACGTTCTAAAATTGCTTATAACTATTTTTGATGTTATTTGGAAGTAACTTTAACACGTGAACTACTATTTATCCTGAAAAAATAAGCGTGGTTCCTGCCGACTGTACAATCGAGAGCATAAATATCGATACAGCCGATATGTGTCGACGACCTTATTGTTTGTAGCATACACCTGTATAAATGTTTTCGACGTCTTGGTAACGTACTTACATTAAAGCCCTTGACTGTACCATCAGCTAAAATTTGCCTGTTAAGACAATGGTTCGCCAAATCGTAGGAACAATAATCGATGTCGAAAGTCCAACATTCATTCGATTGTTGCGATTAGAATACTGTACTATGTATGTATATTGTTATTTGAATAGTTAAATCGAATTCTAAAATCATTGGAAGTAGCCCTCGCCCATCGCTCTTTGAACTACGGGAACAATGCTTGGGCAATACATCCTTTGTCCTACATTTTGGATAAACGTGATAGTTGCAAATAGTTTTACAATGGCTCAGGCAACCCGTTGTAATTGCCGCGACGGCGGCGACAGGCTTTCCGCTTTCTGCGCCAATCAACAATGCCGCGAAGGGCGAGACCCCCGGCCCACTGACCTCTGTTAACTGCTGCAGGTAATTCATAATGTTCTTACTGCGGCTCTGCGCCAAGTGTTGGGTATCGGACTAAATAAACTGTTAGAGCGGCTTCCGCAATCAATGATACAATGTGCCTTTTTAGCGCAGAGTTATGCCAAAGAATTTTCTGATAAAGATAGACTCCCCGAGGATGTTTGCATAAACAAAGGTTTTGTTAAACTGTACTTGCTAATAGTAGTTAATAGAAGAGTGTGGGGGATCAGAGGGATGGTATGATACAACTTTAATTTAGGAGTAGCCCTCTAGAATCGTATCGTTATCGTTTCGTGCTGCGCAGGCGCGTGGGCGCGGCCGCCGCGTAATGAATGGACGCTACACAATCATTCAGGGTCTACCTGAAAGAGGTCATGTCATGTGTAGAGACATCATTGCGCATGCGTCATGCATGAGTATTATGTAGCAAATGAAAGATCATTGAGTTGTGTCTGGTCGGCCTCTTGGTGGGGTCGCATGGACTCATGACATTATGGAGTGTAGAGAGAGATTAGGTTCCCTAATTTATTTGAAAACACGAGTGTCCTCTGTTGTTTTGTTATACAGTTTAATGCGGGAGCTGGGACTGTTTGACATGGTTCTTCTTAACTAGCTTTTCAAGCGCAACAATCGAACATTTATTCCGTCAAAACCTAACCACAGAGTCATCAACAAAGAAAACAATAGTACAAGTACGACAATCGACAAGAAGAAAGTTCATTCACTTGGACAACGCATTCAACCAACCACCAGCTCTGCCTTTCCAGTTAATAAACACACATTCAGTCCATACTGTTCAATTCATACTAATTCATATCCGCAATTCCGTCTGTTTGCTACCTATTCACGGTAAAACCGCTCGACCGATCGTAATGACATTTGGTAAGGAGATACTTTGAACATTAAGGAATAAAATAGGCTACTTTTTATCCTGTAAAATTGCATAGTTCTCACGGAATAGCGTATAACAAACTCAAAGAAGTCGCGAAGCAACAGCATATACCTACATTCATTTATAGTCTCGATCAGGCATGCTTCCAGTGACTCCGGTTACGGCCTATTACCGATTTGCAAGTCATTTCTACAACCGGCTTTAATGTCATTCTGCGCACGCGCGGCGCCGTCGTGCGCGCACGCATGCCTTGTTCCCGCTTATCTGCGTGCTGGCAGAAACGCGACACGACCTGCGTGACGAGAGTTTGTGTTTGGAATGCTTAGCGATTACGATTACGATCTACAGTTAATGTAAATACATTTGATTTGAATACCGGCAAGTGGAGTTTGATTGTAGATTGGTAAACAAACAATGCGGATATTGTTGTCGCTTTTAGAGAGAGACCCTACTGGTGCGGTGATTTGTGTACGGTCAAGGGCATAAATATACGTCGATACATTACCAAGACGGCAAAAACCTCTTTCTTTATGCTATAAACAATAAGGCCGATGACACATACCTATTTGACATAACATGAATCTTCAATACAATGCATACAATACACAAATCACGTCTTTATCCCTTAAAGGGTAGACAGAGCCTAAGGAGACAAGACCAACAGGCCACGTTTAGCAAGATTGTGGGGTTAGATAGATGGAAAATGGATTCAAAATAGTAATGGGTTGCTAGCCGCATCGCCTGTAACATGATCTTCAGAGCTTCTTTAATGCAACGCACAGTGGCGCCTGGCCCTTACGGCCTTTCTTATATTTCAACACGCTGATCAACATCTCAATAATCATAATCCATTGATCGTTATAACGGAATATTTTGTGCATCATCAACCGGGACTCTCGGGATGGCGTCGGTCCTCCTGGTGGGAGGTCTGGCAACGCTGCCTCATTCATATCACCTAACTAACGGATTCAGTTAAACCGTGATTACCAGGATAGAAATACCTTAGGGTCAATGGCACAATACCCAGATATCTTGGTCCAGTGAAAGCTTAAATCAATAATCGTGAAATGCAACTGAGTCTCAACGTATCTCTGTCAGGGTACACATCTTTATCACGGAGGCACGTTCCTCGGACGCTAAAGGTTATCGCATATCCATAGATACGTTATCTACAAGCCATGACTTTGATGTTCGTTGCTCTCCATCACAAATGCGTGCCGTAGGTGCAGTGCTCTTGAACTTGCTCCTAATCTTAAGCAGTTCTTGTTGGCAGTGCTCTCATGGAACGGTTCCCACGCTGTTCCCACGGCTGTTTTATGGAGTGTGTCGTGCCAGTATCGTGTGGGGGCAAACAGGAGCTAGATCTGCGAAAGAACGAGAACAGGCACCTATAAAGTGATATTGATAAGCTAGAGCTAAGTTAGGTGTCCATTTTCTGGTGAACGCCCTCATAGCAAAAGGAAAAATAGACGCTCTGCTTCCTTGCGAAGTGTGTACAACTGTATGCACTCGGCACGGCATGGTTTATACTGGCTGGCCTGCCCTCACTTTGCCCTTCACAGAACTCAAACTTTACCTGCTTTTTATATATGTAAAGTCCAAAGTTTTTGTCTATTATAGTCAGTTTTGTTATTACAATATCAGAGGGATTTCGGTAAATTAGGTAATTACCGGATGGTGGCGCTCTTGATCAGTGAACACGCCCGTCGGCCAATAAGCCCAGTTAGCCCAGTTAAGACAAGGAATCCAGTAAGTCGCATTTACACTGCGGCGCTGACTCGACGACGTCTATCCCTTTCGTATTCGGCCCGGCAATGTAATGAAACTTAATGGTTTTTCTCGCAAGTCTGTGGTGTTAGAAATTCCGCAGTGACTCAGGCGCCGGCGCGCGCAGCAATAATATTTATAACCAGACGACAGCGACCAGTATCGCCATTGTTGTTGCAATCATATTGCTTCATAATTACCTACTGTTTACTGATGCAAGAATACACAAAGCACTTTGTTACAGGAGATGACAATTGCGCTGGAGTCTTGAAGCTGAATTACACTTTGTAAAGTAGCAAGTGCAGATGAGAAGTGCAGGTGTACAGCGATTAGTAAACCAATGTGTATGCAGTCAGAGTGACCGTTTACACGTTGTTTTTACTAATCACTTTACACCTGCACTCGCTACTTAATAAAGTGTAATCCAGCCAGTCAGTTGCACCAAGTTATTTTAACAATAACTATAACCTAATGTTTCGTAGATTTTTGGTCAAATGCGCTAAAATCGGTTATGGTTATAGTTAAACTTGGTGCAACTCAGTTTTAGCTGTATGACAAGCGATGACCGCGTTGGTCACGGCACGGAAAATGTTAAAAAAAAACGCAACACAAAGAAAATAGAATATACTAGCTGTTGCCCGCAACTTCGTCTGCATAGAATTCGTCTATCGTTATCTCGAAGGAAGAACGCAATTTTCCGGGATAAAAAGTAGCCTATGCGTTATTCCAGACTATAATCTATCTATGTTCCAAATTTCGTCCAGATCTGTCCAGCCGTTCTGGCGTGAAAGAGTGACAAACATCCATCCATCCATCCTTACAAACTTTCGCGTTTATAATATTAGTAGGATTACTTTGAATTAGATTTTATTCACGATCGAAGCACATTAGCTGAGACGCTGATAGCGATGGCGTCCTTGGCGTTGGATAGGTTAACATTTCTAACATCAGGGCACAAAGTTGTGTTTGAAGGATTTATCGTGAATGCTGGAATAAAACGTCGTATGCGTATGTCCCGCAGTCCGCAGAGCGTGGCGCAGTAGCGCAGTGTGTGGGTGGAGAGGACAATGTTTGTGACTCGTGTAGACCATGAACCTACAAGTACAGGCGAGGGCATAAATTCACATTATGTGTTCATTTACTTCTAATAAACTACAATCGTCAATCAATACATACATGCATACACATACACAAATCACGTCTTTATCCATTACGGGGTAGACAGAGCCTAAGGTAACAGGCCACATTTAGCAAGATTGTGGGCGTATAGGTGAAAAATGAAATCAAAATAGTGATGGGTTGCTAACCTCATCGCCTATAACATGATTCCTATGATTTTTGCCCATTCCCTCGATGGGCTTTTACCATCTGCGCGGGTAGAGAAGCAACTGGTATATTCTATGTTTTTTCTTTGCTCCCAGACCAGCATGGAAGAATCGATCAGTAGCATTTGATAAGTGTTGCATTTAATATTAATATTAATTTGGGAGCCTAATTCATTAGTTTCTTTTGCTATTGACCGTACACACGTTTAAGACGTCAAAAACATCTCTACACCTTTATACCACAAACAATAAAGTCGACGACACATACATTTGACATTATAGCTGTATCGATATTTATGCCCTCGACTGCACAAGCCCTGACCTTGGAGCCCTTGTCGCTGACGGGACTGCATCAGCACGTCGGCCCAGGACTAAGACAAACGGCGCACCCCGCCCCAGGACAGATGACGCAGATTACGATGCTCCACTACACACGCCGGCGCCCCCGCCAAGGCCGAGCCGGTGATGTAATTGGGCAGTGCCCTATCTTGATCGATGAGCGCTGTGTCAGGCTTCGTTAACTTTGTATCGGATGACCTATTTGTTTTGCCGTGTCACTTCCACAGTCCGCATTATGACGAATGCTTTGATGTTATGCCATTCGTCATCGCATCAAACTTTCGAGTTGAACCGTTAATAATGTGCATAAGCGAAAGATCGTAAGATTAGATATTCAATCGCGATGAAGCGAACTTATATTCAAATAAGTTTTTCACTGACGAAATAAATTACATTGTGATTGTGTGTTGAATTAAATCCACAGCTCGCTTTTGCCAGTGTTTTGTTTCTGTTTACGAATACTTATTTCTGTGCCCTTCACCCGCTTCAGTCAATTCTAATAGCCTATGCAAAGCCTAGAGTAGTGTAAAGAGACTTGCGACGTATTCTGGACAGCTCAAAGCAAACAGTTCCCGTGAATAACTTAAAGACTAGTTCTGCCGACGCCGGCACGCAATCGGCCCGAAATTTGGCAACGGCCCTATTGTCCAAGCTCGAAGAAAGCCTCTGAAGCAATAGGAAACCGAACTATTCATACTGAGCTGCTTGACGTAACCACGACCTCGTTTAGGTATTTGTGCAAGCTCCCACGCGACACCGATTCACGAGGAAGCTCGGAACGTCAACACCGAATGTTAGTCTTAAGGCCTTTAGACGGCCTTCTTAGAGCACTCGAGACCAACGGCACGAGAGCGCGCGAGTTAGACTGCCGACTGCCCGTCTTTAAGACAGCTAGCGCTCTCGTGCTATGCTAGTACGCTAGCCGTGCTGTTCTTAAACTTGTATTAAAACTGCAGATCATCCCAACAGTGACCGCCTGATGCTGTTGGTATTGACTGCTCTAAGGGCTTAAACCCTAGCGATTTGTTCGGTGATTTCTCAACGATTTTCTCGCCGTGAGATCGTGGCGTGCACGAGGCGAGCAAATCGCTGAGAAAATCACAGAGAAATCGCCGGACAAATCGAGTGTGTAAGGACCATAAGCAACCCGTCTTTGTCTGGCGGAACTGATGCACATTACATTAGACATATTGACTCCTTAGCGAACGAATCACTGGGTTGATTTACACTCCCAAGAAAATTTCGACAGAATAACGAGACTGGTGAAAGAAGCCGTAGACTGGTTTGTAGTAAGGGGTCGCCAGGGTAGGCAGCGCATAAAAATTCGTATAATAAATCCAATTCTAGTTTGAGAAATGACGCTTTGTGTGTTTGGATCGACTGATTAAGAACTCGTTCAATGGTACAAGAGTACGCGAGAGCGTCAAAAATGAGGATCTCTGCCCTCGACCTCGAACATGAACATCTATGCACCCACAATTTTATTCAGTCTACCCGTGATCATGATGCATGGAACTGCGTCCAAATATCAGCAGCGCGTTAACAGAAATCGCGGTCTACATTCTGTAACCCGTAAACAATATGTCCAACACCAAATAGTTAACCCGTTCGCTGTTCCTCTGGCAGGTGGCCAAGCGAGGGTTATTGACGGGGAGGGGCTGAAGATTAATCCCAAGGCTGCTTAAGGCAATTCGGGTTGAGGAAAGTTGTGTGATTTATGCGTCCCCGAGCCGTGTTATTGTAATATCTTGCCATAAATATGTCGTTAGGTTAACAGTCTTGAAAGTCAATGGGACGATACTTTTGAATCCTCGTGTAGTTGTAATAGGATCGTAAAGAATTCGAAGGTATTTTCATCATTATCATCAGCAGCCGAGAACGAAGCCTATAAGGCCTAGTGGGCGACCTGTCAATGGTATATCTTGCAGTTCGTCTTCGCCACTCTGGAACCTTTTCCCCCCAACGGTTATCTGTTTTACGAGCGCTTTGGCCTGCCCGTTGACATTTTAACTTCCTTACAGGCCACGAGCTCTTAGAATACCATTCCGGTGTGTCTTGCTGTCTCGCTCACTCTTACTGGCTTTATACTTGAGTCGGCCGAAGGTAGAAACGTTCTAAGAGCTCATGGACTGTATTATTTTAGCAATCCGTAAAGTAGAAGTTATTTCCTTGGCATTATTGGAATGTAAAACAACTCACCTTCAGCATAACATCCGCATGTGCCAGTTAAATGCTCACTTGTTTGTGTGATTGCATGTGTGGGTTGCTGGCGTGATCGGTGACGCCTCCTTGCGTCATCAGGCAGCTTTCGATCTGATTGCTCCCGCGGTGCAGGTTGCGAGAGGCTCTGCCGTAGATGGCCGGATGGCGTGGTCACCTTTATTAGTAAGAGCCTGGGAAGAAGATTGTTTACGCCACTTCGATGTACAAATTTACATCTAGGGCAGAATTACTATTTGTAAAAAAATAATTAAGCGCCATATTGGCCAAGAATGGTACAGTCAAGGGCATTAATATAAGTACTTTATGCCACGAACAATAAGGATGGTGAGACATATATTTGACGTTTGGCTGTATCGTTATTTATGCCCTCGCCTGTATATTATTGTTTATTGCAAAGGATGACACGAAGCCGATTGCTGGTCGTGTAATATTAGGAGGCCGAGCAACTGTTGTATAAGTTAGGCAATCGCCGTTCCGGCCTAGGTTTATACTCCTAGTGCTTTTCTCAAACTAACTCTAAATTCTATACTAACACGTCAACCTTAAGTAAAAGCTTCTGGAGTGGTATGAATGATCCCTAACTTAACCAAATTACTGTAGGTTATTTACCGTCTCCTTTTATGGTACTTAAATGTATTTATACGTGGTGATATGACGTGTTTTCTTCAAAACGCCGGTTTATTTCGAGCCCGTGACTGATGGTCTGTTGCCTTGTTGTATTATTCACCGCTAACTTTGACCTGCCGCCGGTGATCGATTTCCGACTTCCTAACAACTCCGCCGATTAGGGGATTAATAATTTCGACTCGTTGATTCTAAAAAGGGAAAAGTTCTTAATTCTACTTTACTTACGTTTTTTTTTTTGAAGTGTAAGCCTTTTTTGGGATGGGTAAAAAATGACGATTCGCGTCAGATTCTGACGGTGACTGACCGTCGGGTAAGATGGAAGCAGAGTTGCTGCTGGGTCGTTTAGCGGCGGTAGGCTCTTGCGGAAGTGTGCGTGTGTGTAGTTTTCACTTCTGTCGGCCTCTCCAAGTGCTACACGTCGTTTTTCCATGTGCGACGCTGTCTTCGCTGCGTGTGAACGCATTTCGATGATTGTTGTGTCTCAAAGTCAGAGGTAGTCCTGTATAATCATCATCATTATCGTATCATCCACTGCTGGACGTAGGCCTTTCTCAGAAATGTTCAAGACCGACGATCGGTTATGTGCAATCCACAATCCACATCTAATAAATTTCCAGGTTTGTTAATGTTTTTGTTTTATTTAGCACTAGCTTCTGCCCGCGACTTCGTCTGGGTAGAATTATACCTAAAAACCTTCCTCTTGAATCACTCTATCTGTTAAAAAAATCGCATCAAAATCCGTTGTGTAGTTTTGAAGATACAAGCATACATAGGGACATAGGGACAAAGGGACATAGGGACATAGGGACAGAGAAAGCGACTTTATTTTATACTATGTAGTGATAAAAACACGGAGAAAAGATTGTAACTTGGCTGTGTACGGTTAGCAATCGAATCAAATTCATTAATTTCTGTTCTCAAAGTTACGCCATAGATAAAGATAGGTATCTCATTACATGATTGTGCGCGACCTATGACAACACCGCCGCGAGCGAGCACCACCACGTAACTTTAAAAGCTATTTAAATATTATTAATTAAAATTATTAATTAAGATAGGTATTATCAATATAAATATTGTACCTATTGTAATTGTTTATTTAAATATTTATTCTATTTTTCATAATGATTAATTTTTACAATGACATAAATATTGCTATGTCGTATGTGTATTAAACTAGGTATTAGGTAGGTATATTGTTAAGCTTATGGATTTCCGGTTTAATTTTTTTCTTATTTTTTTTTCTTTTACTGTTTAGTTGCAGGCTAGCGACGTCGAAGTTCCTAAAACGTTCCCATAGTGTGCCTGTGGGGACGGAAGCGAGACATGCCCTCGGTACCGCTCTGCTTTCAGAGCAGGACATGAGTGCGTGAAAGCCAACATTAGGGGCGGCAGACGTAAGCTTGCCTTCGGAATCCAAAAGCTTATTGGTTACTTACTTGACATGAAATGTATATTTCATAATTTTGTTTTATATATAATTTTTTTTTTTTTCCTGCGACATTGGAGACATCTCCAATTAGTTTATTTGACGGTGGAGGCGTTTTACACCTCCACTGAACTTACTATTATTATTATTTTTTTGTTTTTTATTTTTTTTGACCAGTAGAGACTTTATACATCTCTACTATTTATAGATTAATATAATTTAAGGCTCGGGGACCTTATACATCCCTTATATAAATGTATTTAATGTAAGTAGAATTTAAGTATTCTTAGTTACTGTATTTTTATTTGAAAAAATGACTTTCTGCCAAGTTTCTTGCGGCGCATTCTTCTTGGCAATGATGGTCTTTCCGAATGTGCTGGTAGTTTCAAAAGACATGTAAAAGAGCCCTTAGCGGCCAATTTGCAAAATAAATTATCTTATCTTATCTTATCTTATCTTTAAATTTACTTTGGATGACGACAGCTGAATTTTTCAATGGTGTAGTAAAATAACTGATTGGTTTGTAGAACGAATGTCGTCAGGCGCCGAAAAACAAAATATGTCAGAGCCTCGTTAGACGGGGTTTCCATTCTACTAATTATAGGCGGCCAGTCAGTGTTCCTGTAGATGAAAAAGAGAAGGCTGATTGTCAAATCACTACATAGTATCCGCAGTGCCTTGTCTCTCTGTTACACTCAAAAATTTCTGGACGGTTTTTCATGCGGTTTTCAATAATGGACAGGCTGATTCACGAGGAAGACTTAGGTATATAATTTGTCAAAATATGACAATAATTGTTGGAAGTACCGGGAAAAGTCAAGCTGCCTGGGATATAAATTTTAATTGTGCACGGACGAAGTCGCGGACAGCAACTAGTTAGTTATGTATAAGGTTATAACTTAGAAATGTGGTTGTTTGTCTTTTTATTGCGCAAGAAGGAGAAACAAATCGACTTGATTTTCTTCAGCCAGACATGCCATGCTGTTTTCAAAACTCAAAATCTATTTAAGTATAGCGTTTATGAATGCTCCACGCGAAAATAATCGCACGCGTAATAAATAAATAAATAATTAAATATTTTGGGACAATTGACTCAGCCCCAAACTAAGCAAAGCTTGTTCTATGCGTACCAGGCAACGGATGAACATACTTACATAATGTAGATAAATACATACAACATCCATGACTGGGGCACAAACATTCGTATTCATCATACAACTGTCTGTCCCTACCGGGATTCGAACCCAGGACCTCTAGCTTCATAGTCAGGGTCACTAACCACTAGGCTATCCGGTCGTCTTAATCTAGAGTAACTAGGTGTTTCCAAATGAATAGAGCTGTTAGCTACTAATAGTTGTGAAGTAGGGCAGTCGCGAAGTTCATTGGTCAGAAGTTGGCCGGCGCCCAGCGGAGGTGAGTGATCTTCCGGCCTCGCGCCCGAGAGCCCCGAGACCCGGCGGCGCGCGCGCCACTAGACGACGCATTTGAGGGTTATAGGTACCATTGCCATGTGTCGGCATGCACAGGCTTCCGAAGGTGGCTGGGAGGCAGGCGGTCTGACTTGGGGCTCGCTATCATGCGTCGGACGACTCCTGCCAGCCTACGGCTCTACATAGTCACTATCACTATCACTACATAGTCATCACTTCACTTGTATAGTATAAAATAAAGTCGCTTTCTCTGTCCCTATGTCCCTATGTATGCTTATATCTTCAAAACTACACAACGGATTTTGATGCGGTTTTTTTATATAGATAGAGTGATTCAAGAGGAAGGTTTATATGTATAATTCTACGCAGACGAAGTCGCGGGCAGAAGCTAGTATTCTATATTTACTACAATATTATACTTGTGTGCGATTATGATCTCAAGTCTTTCATTAGGAACCTCTGGTCCATTATTCATATGCTATACCAAGCTTTGGGCACACTGTTGTTTATTTAGTTCCCTTCCGTTAACCGGTTAAGGCGCTGTAGATAGTGAAAACTACGATTTTAGAAAATATTAATAAAATACTTCCACAGAACTTACAACTGCAATTTTTTTATATGTATATTTTCAGTCTATTCCCTAGATTTTTACTTCATCAGAAACACGATTGCTGAAAAAAACCTCGATAGTTTTTTTTTTTGAAAATAACCCTTTTTTTACACCAGAAACCAAATATTTCGATTACTATTATGAATATCTGCACAAAATTTGTTTTATTTAATAGTTTTTTAGTAGATCTTGATTTTTGCTTCATAGATTTTTAATAAGTTGAATACATCAATCATACCAATCTCTTTCGTTTTTGGCAAAATAAAATGGTTCAACGCGCGGCGGCGGCCGACTATTGCCCAGTCGCCAGTACGTTCGTGGCCGCAGCCGACGCCGGACCTGTGCACATTTTTCTACGTCGCTAATACTACTTAAGACAGCAAGCAATATGGGTAATCGCAGTTTAAATAAAGTTAAGTGAAAGAGGAAACGCTTAAGTGAACTAAGAGAACGTAATGAGAAACATTAGAGTGCCTAAATGGTAAGTACCATACCAGATCAATCGACCGGCCGCGCCGTAGCGATTTCACATTCGTTTTGACGTAGTTGGTTTGCAGTTTTACTAATTGTGTGTTATACAGTTCTATTCTATTCTAGTTATTTTCAAGTGAGTTACAGCCGTTATTTCCTTAATGAGTATTAATATGTCTTACGATAATTTAAAATCCGGTTTGTATTCCTTAGTATATTGTATTAAATTTCTCCTTGTTTTATGTCTACGTGTATCGAATGTGTGTAAATTAATGTTTCTCTTTCTTTCTTTCTAATGCATTACCTTGTAACTAAACTACACGTGAATTAAGTATCATTATTTTAGAGGTGTTGAATAAATATCATCCTACTAATATTATAAATGTGAAAGTTTGTGAGTATGTACGTTTGGATGTTTGTTACTCTTTCACGCCAGAACGGCTGGACAGATCTGGATGAAATTTGGAACATAGATAGATTATAGTCTGGAATAACACATAGGCTACTTTTATCCCGGAAAATTGCGTAATTCCTGCGGGATAGTGATAAACGAATTCTATGCAGATGGAGTTGCGGGCAACAGTTTAGTATAATTGTAATTTTAGAGCAACACAGGACTCTCAGCTTGAAAACCCCGGAACGTCACTTACAACCCTGACACCGATAGATGCGTCACTGCCAAACTCAACGGACACTGAAACCCCTAATCCTTCTCGTAAGGAGTAAGTTTCATTACCATAACTTAGATAATTCTTAACTCACATTATTACTGTATTTTTCCCGGATAGTTTAATTCGAGAAACGCTTTATTATTCCATATCTCACTCGTGTCGTTCTTGTCTCAAAAAATAATAAAAAAAAGAAGCGTGAGACACCCATGAACATTATAAGTAGTCGATATACGCTCGACATGTACAGTAATTTTATGCTGAGAGAATAAATAAACTAAACTAAACTAAACATGTGTC
Organism: Pandemis cinnamomeana; assembly: GCA_932294345.1. Classification (NCBI taxonomy): domain Eukaryota; kingdom Metazoa; phylum Arthropoda; class Insecta; order Lepidoptera; family Tortricidae; genus Pandemis; species Pandemis cinnamomeana. Next base: position 8,200,948 of record OW028729.1, read on the forward strand.
GGGTACGTCCGAAACCCTTAATCATGAGCGGCCGCAGCACGTTTACTGCGCGTCGTCGCTCACTCAGCTCAGCAGAATTATTATGAAATATTAGAGCTTATTACGAAAACGCTAGATTATTATTATCCTATCTCTAAGTCCTAATATATATCATTATATGGCTTCTAAGTTACTTTAAAAAAAAATGGCGATGCTCGCCAGTTTCTTAGGTGAACTTGGTTGGAATGGCTGGTCATGCTGCCGCTTGTCTAGATGTTTCAATTTCTGCCGTCTGAAAATAATGTTTTTATTTCAGGGCAGAAATAACTTTTCGGCTTAATTACCCTAGGCCATCTCTATCAACTCTAGAAGACCTACAATCACCAACTGAGTATACGGATCAATTTCAACAGTACTCATTTTTTGTATCATTTCGGTGTGATCCCTTGTATGTGTTTTTTTTAGATTTTTAAATGTCGAACGATACCTTAGACTATTTTGCAAGACATAATGGAAAAGGGAACCTGAAACCTTAAATAGTTTTCGAGTTATTAGAGGTGGAATTTCTAAACACACTACGGAACGGAATTACATATGTACACCGGAATCAATGATACCTTACAACGGAATGATAAATATACACTGGGATGACTTAATCAGCTCACTGAAATGAAATATGGACCACCGGAATTAAAGTAATAAACAGGGTTCCATAATCACGTCTTTTATTTAGAAAAAATACAGACAGACCTTAAGTATATTTTAATAGTCCTAAGAGCGAAAATTTGGTGCCAGTTAATAAATATTTTTTAAGTAGGTATTTCATCACTTGGTGAACAACATTTTATGAATTCATTTTACAAACTACGTTAGGCAAATCAACGATTCACCAATTAGAAATTGCATAAAACATTGGATACTTGAAAAAACATCATATTATTTTTTATATTATGTTGTAGAATAGATAGGTATATGAGATTATTACCGAGTAATTATTTGTAAATAGAATATTTTTAGGAATGACAGGTTTCTGAAATGAATAGTTTGTAAATCGTTGCTTGTTAAGAAGTGATTGTTTGAAAATGTTGTTTATCAAATGATGATAAACCTTCCAGTTATCAAATAATAATTGGATACAGCATTATAAATTTATACGCGCAAAAATATGTGTCATGTTTTCAATACTTGATAGCAATACACTACGCTTTCAGGTATCGTACAGGATTTATTATGTAATTAATAAACCTGAGGTAATATTTTCTACATCATTTTGCTGATATTTTATCTCGTTCCTTTATTTACGATGAAATAGTTAAAAAATTACAAAAATGAGACGTTTTGAGGTTAGAATTTTGTTTACCAAATAGGATAGGTAAGAATGACAATACCTTACATATTATGTATTTATTGTGTAGCTGCAAAAGAATCCTACATCGTATGTGAAAATCAACTGTCTAGCTAACACGTTATTCACAGTTCATGAGATTCACCCTGGTGACAGACAGACAGACGAACAGTAGTCTTAGTAATAGGGTCCTGTTTTTGCCCTTTGGGTACGGAAACCAAATTTTTAAGCCTTTTTTGTAGCGCCCCCTGATGGCCTAAAAGCGTAAATTTTATCTAAGAACATGAGCTGTGGCACAATAAAATAAGTTCAGTATTTGATTTTAGAAGTTATGCTATAGAACCATTTCACAATAATAAAGTGAAGCTACATTTGATGTTATTCCGGTGTTATTTTCATTTTGGTGAGTATTTAAGTCATTTTACTACACCGGAAACACCGGAATAAATATGGTGGAATGAGAAACTTGACAAAAATAAATATTAAAAAAAAGTAAGACTCGTGTTCTTAAACTAATTAAACTCTTGAAATCAGGACTACATTAGACGTGCCATATATACATTTAAAACAAAAGCGATATAAAAGCTATAACTAACTCCGGAATGAAACTTTTTTTTGTCCCCACACCATGGCGATGATAAATACCCACGTTTTGCTCGGACACGTTCGCCGTTACACACGTCTACTCTCGCCGAGCGCCGCAGTTCGACTATCGCTCGGGGTGCGCGGGAGACGGAGGGGCTTAAGGGTCAAACTCGGCAAATAAATCGTTCCCAAAATTTGCCCGCGGAATGAGAGCGTGTCTCCGGACAAATATATTATGCACATATTCAGAGGTTTACAAATGAGGTAAAAATCAGGAGATGTGCTTTTTTTGTTACATATTTATATGGTAATAAAACAAAGGTATTTTTTTTTTGTTGTCACGCATAGTGTTCGACTTATCCGGCATTTTGTAACTTAAACCGGCTCGGGGACAACCCACCTCAATGAGAAATATGGTCTAAATATATTTTTTTAAATGATTAAATAACATAATATTTTAATTTTAGCTGTTGCCCGAGGTAGACAATGGGGGGCTGTTTCCGGTGAACGATGGTTATATTCGTTCACTGGCTGTTTCCTAAAAAAAATAGTTCTACATTATCAAAGCCTTCTGCACCTGCGTTTTCAGTCTTGCCATCAAAATTTACTGCTTGGGAAATCCTATAGTGTATCATTAATGAGTGCATTAAGTATAAATAATATTACTTGCAGCATTTTTTCCTAACTTTTATTTTGATTCTGTTTTCTGCATTGAAGCTAATATAATGATAAATCTTGAAAGAGTCTATTTAATTTATGTAGTATTTTTTTTGTATTTGGCATAAGCACTGTTAAATAATAGGTCTTTATTAAACACTGAAACAGCACTAAACTTAGTTACATTTTCAGATAAATTACTGAAGATCTGCAAGTCGAGACCAGATCGAATGAAGAGAATTGGTCACGAATTCAAGGACGAAGACTTATTGACATAACTTATTTTATTCAGCAGCTGCAGCCAGACACGATTCCTTGTTTAGTTGCAATTTTACTCATGTGTCACTTATAGGAGAATTACAGGAATTACTTCGGCTGGAATCGGCTATTCCCAGTTTAAAGAAATCACAGCGTGCATGGATATACCAATATTTACGGCAGCAACTTATTCAAAAAGTCAAGATATTATCTATGATAACTCGGAATTAACCGCTGTTGAATCCATGGCAGCAGCAGCTAAGCGTGAGCGTGAAGCGGCGATAGAAGAAGGCAAACTCAGAAAAACGACAGATTTACAATGAAAGCCCGACATGTCCATATTTTACAAGTGACGAAAATAAGGGAAACATCGCTTCTTGCTCCAGACAATTAACCTTTGAAGAGCTATAACTACGGTGGGCGCTGTCAATGCCGTCATTGATAAAAACAAGGTCTATTGTTACCACTATGTGTTACTATTTACATTAAATGAATATCAAATAAAGCATTTCTTTTAATTAATCAAAAAATATAGTATTTTATAATTTGCGGAAAGTTCCGGAATTGACTTCAACCAGAATACGGTTACGAACAGAATAAGGCCATGCGCGGGGCGCCCCGCATGCGCCTCCGCCGCATCTCTGCTTCACCCCCTCAAATACCTAAAATTCGTCTATAAGCGCGCCTTAATCCAATGAACGTACAATTATACCGGTTTTCTGAATGGTTAACCGGTTCCGATCCCTGGTTGTCCTGGGGTCTTACCATGAGTCCATGAAATTTCAATGCGATACAGCTGTCATTTTTAGTATGGATCTGACAGCGAGCGAATCTAAACTGAATCGGAATTGAATCGCATTAAGACGTCGCGGTAAGGCCCCTGTACCCTAAACGAGACAAGGCGTCAAATAACATTTATATACAGATACATTTGACGTGTTTGGCTTTATTATATTATTATACACACGCTTGCGTCCATAAACGTATTAATCCTAATTTCGTTAGTCATAAAAAAACTCGATATCGATAATAATATCTGCTTGCCCAACTGCTAAATATCCTCTAGTATTGCCAATGCCCGCGATAGTTTTTTCTACTGACAAGTTGTGTGATGTTTCCAGTCCGCAATGCAGGCGGGACTTGCCTCAATAAAAACATTGTTTACGTTCACGACCGCGGCCGAAGCGAACCTTTGATAGCTCTCAAACTGTATCCGGTGTAACATAATGATACTATCATTACGTCCCATAGATACCGTTAGTGGTGTTGCGTGACGGCGGAGTGCGGGGGCCGTTGACCTCACAGCTGATACTAATGCTTCATTGATAAGGCGTGTTATCGGCGGAGTGGGGAGTCACTGCTGGAGGGATTAACTCTCGGTTTTTTTTGGGAACTAAAGAAAAAAAATGGAAAGTTTACCTATTTAAAAGATGTGCTTTTAATTGGATAAAAGTGGATATTTTTTCAACTTTTTGTGTTGTTTTTAAATAGATTTTTAAGCACGAATTTTAAAACATCGAAATAATTGCAATAGTTCAATATTCTTCAAAGTTTCCAACAAACTTTTTGTGTATAACGTCCAAAATAATTATGATACAACACAAATTTATTTTTATTCACACAATCCTACTGGTGTAATGTTAATGAGTTACTTACATACATAAATCACGTTTTAATCAGTGTAGACAGAGCCCAAGGTAACAAGACCTAAAGTAAAGGCCACGTTTAGCATGATTGTGGAAGGAAAGGGGAAGCAAAATTAGTGATGGGTTGCTGCTCTGCTAGCCGCATCGCCTGTACTGTACCATGATTCCTAACATTTTCGCCCATAACTGACAATGACCACGATAATGACTTAATGTGGCAATTTTAGTCCCACGACACAACCCTGTTTATAGTTGCACATCATGCAAGCAAGCAAATTGAACCAAATCATATAGCGCCTTATCTGCAGTGTAATTTGCGACCTTGTCAACCGGTCAGGCGATGCCCTCGATCCTCGGCGGTGTCCTTCACGATCCTCTACGGTTAGAAAAGGACAGCACGCGGGGAAGGGCCAACGAGGCGAGGTCGACGTTACCTACTGGGCGTGCTAAGTGACTAATGTGTGGTCGCACCCACGCGTGCTAATGCTAATGGTCTTTGGGGAGGACATGGCGTGTTGTTTAATCAGGCTGGGTGGACAGGAACAGAATGTACCAGTTCCTTCTCTTCCCGCGCAGATCTTAGAAAATCTTAGGAATCATGTTATAGGCGGTGCGGTTAGAAACCCATCACTATTTTGATTCCCCTTTCCATCTATACGCTCACAATCATGCTAAATGTGGCCTTTAGGTCTTGTTGCCTTAGGCTCTGTCTACTCCGTAAGGGATAAAGACATGATTTATGTGTTTCGTGGAACGATCATGGGGCATATTCTCCCACTTTTCACAAACGCCCTGCGATGTGATTCTCCAAATGAAACTCGTCCTTGGACATTCATTTCATGTCTTGGTCCGTTCGCTCGGCGGTGCCAAGGTCTCTTCGTATAGTTCAGGAATATTTTAGCTGGTTAGTTTGACTGTACATATAGCCCTGTTAATGTAATGTTTCCATATATTTTATCGATGTTCAATTCAAAGTGAACGTCTTCAAGGGCGGGCCTGAATATTGAATCAAAAATTGAAATGAAAAATCTTTGCAGGAGTGCTGAGTAGCCACCTGTTGAAATATACCAGATTTTTTTTCCGAGATCTTATATTAATGATATCTTAGATCAACAAAATGTTATAATAAATTATTAGTGTGAAGAAAGGCACGATACGAGCATTATATTTCTAACATCGGAGTATAAGGCCAGGTGTTGGTGCTGCGGAGTCCTTGGGCGCGGCGGAGGCGGGGGCGTATCGATTCGCATTATTAACGCGCTATTTAGACTTATACGCATGATGACTTGAAACATCAGATATTACGAAGATACTCAATTTGGAGTACACCGTTACCCAGCGCCGTTGTAGGTTCATAATGATTATGTATTTACGAAGTTTGCTGATCGATTTCGACGTCGCATGACTAAAGTTGTCAAGTTGGAATTATCTAGTATTTTACCATAATTTCTTTAGTGTTTTGTTTGATGGCTACCATGCATGTGGTGGAAGCGACATTATCATATCATGGCATGTGTAAGTAACTAAACGGCACGCAGCAGTAGATAGTCTGCGTACCTATCGCTATTGCTTGTAGATAGAGATCATAGATAACATTACATCCACAGTTGTAATATCAAAAACAACTCAATTCGGACTCAGTTCAGGTTTTAGCTGTCTTTTTAGTACGGTCTGACAGCGAGCGAACCTAAACGGAATTGAATCGCATTTAAGACGTCATGGTAAGGCCCCGGGTTTAAACTTTAACCGACTACAAAAGTGTTTTAATACCATTCTCTTCCTTCACGGTAAATTCTAAGCCCCCTTAAACCGATGTCTTCTAGGTCGGTCTAATATGTTTTTAAACGATATTTTATTGCGTCGGTACTGATACAAAGCCGATTGTCCAATTTGCACTTCGACCTCTTGTAAGAAATGAAACTCGTAACTCGGAACTTAATTATGGTAGTCAGACGGAGTCCTGCTAACTGCGAAGCGAGGCCGGTCAAACTATGCCTTAGCATGGGCGTACAGTTACACTAGCGCAAGCACACTGAGGCACGAACATAATTTACGATGTAGCTTGAACCTGCAACACGAAGAAAAGAAAAACTTTCTTAATATTTCATTTTGCGTGGCATTATCTTAAGATGCTTGTCACCGAGACACTTCTTCGAATTAAACTTGCGAAAACTTGTTGCTTCTCCAAGTTGCCCCTCAAAACGCTATGAGTGCGAAGGTGCCCCCGCGCTCGGCGCCGCCTGGCACGGCACCGCCTGTTGCCGCTCGCCACTTTACCCCGCCGGGGTAAATTACCCTTTGAAACATCCCCTTTTGTTCAGGGTTACCAGACTTCAGTTTTCCTGACGTGTCCAGAATTTTGGCCATTGTCAGAAAAACGACTGGAACCCTTGTTCCTCGTAGTCAACCAAGTTTGATAACTGGTATTCTACCAGGAAAAATAAAATGCGGATAAAAAATAGCCTTGACCCGAGCGTCAGGAATTTTGTTCGCAAATCATAAAATTTCGTGATATTATATTTGTAATTAAAGACGACAAACGGTCGTGCGGGTCATCAGTGATCAGAAACTTGCAAAAAGAGCCTCACCTCAACTAGCCTTGTCGTAGCCAGTTGGCAATTAAACGTTTGTATCTGGTAACCCTACTTTCGGTTCGCTTTCCCTTGCCAGCTACGCAGCTACCCTCATTGCGCGCTCTTTGAACGACTTGGTCGTTGTTAGTTGTCGTTCGTTTTATGAGGTGTTGGTGGCGGCGCGCCCACGGCCGCGCCTCGACGAGTATCGACTAAATACCACAAGACTCCGTTGTCTAGTACAGTCAGAGGCATAAATATATGTACGTTACCAAGACGTTAAAAACAAAAGGTTTATTTTCCGCGAATGTTCAAATCTTTACGATCAGGCTTCCGGAATTTTTACCTCATTGAACGTTTCGAATTAATTGAAAAGTCGCTGCTCTTATATTTCTGACGAATTGCGTGTTCTGTCTGATGTCATTAACCTTATCTAGTGTAACGAATTTATTGAATTTTAATGCTCATTCCGAAATGTTCGAGGACCTCGCCCGCTTCGATATATCCGATGGCGACTGTAACTAGTGTTTCTACTTTCTCTCAGGTTTATTGTCGTTACAGAACTTCAATAGAAACTTCGTACGCAGTTTGTGGTAACAAGTTAATAATATTTTCATTTGCATCGACGGAAACCGCGGAAATAATAACTTACAACGCGACAATAGTTCACCGCGAGCGGACACCGCGGGGTCGGGTCTCATTCCCAGACACAGCAAACACGAACGCTACGGTATCTTATTTTATACGTTGTGTTTTTAAATTATACTGGAGTACTTCAGCAGGTGGAGGGAGGCTTACATCAGGGCAGGGGACAAATCACACCAATTGAACTAACTAAGCAAAGCTTGGACAGTCGAATATCGATAGGTAAAAGCGTCGACCTGTTACTAGATTCGTGAACGTACAGGTGGAATGGAGATTCAAGCTATTGATGGGTTGCTAACCGCATCGCCTATATCATGAATACTTGGTTACCGTTTTTAGTGTTACTAACTTGTTTTTACGACAGAAAAAAACTCAAAGAACTGTATCATGTTTCTGATGAGTGTGTCACCTAATTCTATTTGGAGCGGCGGCGCTGCGACAAAGGTTTCGCCACAGCCATTGTCTCCGCGCGTTGTGAGCTGCGCACGCGGCGGTCACGTCACGCCGCAACCCCGCCGTGACTCACTGCGACGCCGGCTCCCAGACAATAACGGCTAGCACGGGTGATAGTGACTGGATTAGTCGCGCTCGCGTTCCGTTAAAGCCAGGAATACACGAGAATGTCCTGCGACACGTGTCGGAAGTGGCGCGACGTTGCCTGACTTCGTTACATGTCTGGAAACATCGCACTACATTTGTGTCGCTATTTACTTATGTCGCGCGATGTCGCCAGATATGACAGCAGGTTTCGCTTGACGTGTCGCTTAGCATTCGTCCTCTAGTGTATCGTTGGCTTTGACTGTCGGAATAGTGAGTGACAAACTACAAAAATGGTGCTCGTGCTAGCTGTATGGGGCTGTTTTAGTTTAAAGATGCTACTCGCGTGTAGAACAGGCAAAGGCCCGATTGTAATAAGCCCATCACTCGAAGTCGACCAAGGAAGTCAGTACGGCTTGGAACATCAAAAACTTCTTTTGACTCCCAACACGGACTTTGATGAGGGCATACCTCCCCCGAACCTCGCTGGGGACCTCGTCGACATAATTACGATAGAGTTGAGCATGGACTGGTAGAGTACGCGCGAGACGCGGGCGGGTGTGTCGTGGAGGCAGCGGCGAGCGGCGCCGGCGCCGGTTTCACTTTCGCCAGTCAACAACCGCGCGTCACTTGCCAGCGCGGCTAGCACGAGAGCGCGCGAGAGCTGTGTCGCGCGTCAGATAGACTACCCGTCTTTTTCTTACTGTTCGTTCTAGAAAGAGATGGGTAGACTCGTGCGCTCTCGTGCTGTCGCAGTTGCTCTCAGTGGGAAGGCAAGAGAGCTACGCACTCTCTTAGGGAATTGTTTTTGGGATAGTGGTTCAATCATGATATTCTAAACATGACCTATAAGTCTTGTTACCCTAGGCTCGGTCTACCCCGTAAGCCAGTGGTTCCTAACCTGGGGGTAATTGCCCCCGCAGGGGTAAAACGGAGATTCTAGGGGGGTAACACGGGATGGCACGAATATAATAATAAACTTATTTTCGTTCGAATTTGTGTGGTTTTAATTATTTTAAATTAGCTAGGGGTAAACTCAATTCCCATACTTGTTCACAGGGGTAGTGACATTGAAAAGGTTAGGAACCACTGCCGTGAGCGCATGGGATAAAGACGTGATTAATACGTTCGTATTTGTGTATGAAAAGAAAAGCTCTAGATCTATTGTAAATAATAAACAAGAGACGGATACTACGTCGCAAGAAATATCTCCAGGATATAGCTTTTAATAGGTACTGAACAGAGACGCACAGAAGAACCTTCGCTGTTTAATGGTCTTGCGGAATGCAAAGTGAATAATTGAAAATGATAGCTCTGAAAACATCCAGCTACGCTTCTATTTTGAACCGCCCTGACTGAAGTTTATTATAAACTAGCGACCCGCCCCGGCTTCGCACGGTATATTATGCATGTATTATACATTATAAACCTTCATCTTGAATCACTCTATCTATTAAAAAAAAAACCGCATCAGAATCCGTTGTGTAGTTTTGAAGATATAAGCATACATACGGATTTGAGGACAGAAAAAGCGACTTTGTTTTATAATATGTAGTGATTCTATATACAATCGGTCCTATGTGACCAAAACCAGGTGTTTTCAGCGTATCATTAATGCAGGAGACGGCCTCGCTGAAGCAACGAACAGACTCGTCAAATCACGCTCGCTAATCGTTAATTAATTATTTTAACTGGTGATTTAGAAATCTGGAGCATCATCCGGCTCCCATTCGTTACTGTCACGGGTACTTGTCATCACTCTGCTTGGTTTTTGTGTCGCGAAGCTTTATTAATGAGTACACCGTGGGAGCATCTCACGAGGCGTCGTGCGACGGCGGCTGTAGAGTCGGCAGTTGAAGCAGAAGTGAAGCATAGTCAGATATATTTATATACAATGTGTTGCACGAAGGTAAGCAACAGCTAGAGCGCGCGTGGACTTCTACTGAACAACTAGAAATTAGACAAGAGCCTAACAGTTTTTTATAGAAATTTTGGATTCAAAATGAAGTCGTCTCTTATTTGCAAGGGTCTCCAGACAACCTAACCCGACCACCTGCTGAAATATTCCCAATTCATTTGGAAACACATACATACATACATACATAAATCACGTCTTTATCCCTTACGGGGTAGACAGAGCCTAATAAGGTAACAAGAACTACAGGCCACGTTTAGCATATGATTTGGGCGTATGGATGGAAAAGGGAATGAAAACAGTGATGGGTTGCTAGCCACATCGCCTATATAACATGATCCCTAAGATTTTCGCCCAGTCCCTCGATGGGATTTTACCATCTGCGCGGGAAGAGAAGCAACTGGTACATTCTATGTTTTTTCTTTAGTCCCAGACCAGCATGATGGAAGCAGTGCCGGCGTTAGGGGGGGCGCGATGGGGTGACGGCCCGGGGCGCCAAATTTGGGGGGCGCTGAGGTCTGGGGCCTCGGCCTCCTGGCTCACCGGCTGTGTACCCTCAATACTGTCCTTAAGTGGGCGCCTAAATATTACTGCCCGGGGTGTCAGTGGCCCTAACGCCGCTGCTGCATGGAAGTACATACATACATACATAATAATAACATACAATTTTTCATTCTATAAAATGTGTGTATAAAAGCCGTACTTTTTTGCCGTTACTCCGTTGCTGTCCGTCCACGCTGCGCACGCGCCGAGCATCGACTATCAATGAGATCACGGCATTGTCTTACTGTATGCGTGACCTTGACCAGCGTGTGATGAGAATTGTTCGCGGCTTCCGCTAAATAATGTTCCTTATTGACAACTATGTCGGCATCTGCGTATAGGTAGATGTTGTGGGCGGCGTTGCGTTACAAGAAGTTTGAACATTAGATGAGCCTCCAAGTTCGAAAACTGATCTGTGTGATTTATACAAGAAGTCTTATAATTGTTCTGGTATAAGTAAGCAAGCGGTTGATAAAATCCTCCTATGAAAGCTTCCTCAACGTAATTTTAAATTCAAAATTGAGTCACCCCTTTTATGTCGGTTTCTTTGAACATCTTCGGAAACATTTGTCAACCATATATTTTTTTTAAACTTGAAAAACATTTACAGGGGTCGTTCAGTCAAGATAACCAACCCGTTGCAGTATTCCGGAAATATACAAACATACATATATAAATCACGTCTTTATCCCTGACGGGGTATACAGAGCCTAAGGTAACAAGATCTGAAGGCCCCGTTTAGTATGATTATGGGGAATAGGTGGAAAGGGGGAATCAAAATAGTGATGGGTTGCTAGCCGCATGGCCTATAACATGATTCCTTATATTTTCACCAATTCCTTCGATGAGCTTTTTTCTGGGCGGGAAGAGAAGCAACTGGTACATTTTTAGACCAATTCAAAAAATAATTAAATTTAAGATAAAGTGTGTTATTATTATTTGCTCACGGAGTAAACGGAAAAATCTCCTTGTAATCTACACTAAAATGTATATATAGTACATACTGTCCGCAGTGTACCTTCTCGTACCTATACATACATCCGTTTTTGTGACCTCGGGCGCCAGGCGTCACGCGTTACGCTTCGGCATTGTTGTGTTATTTTGTTCCTTGTTTTCTTATAGTTTCCCATCCCAGTGAGGAACCCCTAGTTCCTTAATATGGTTCATGAAACCACATATGTAAGTATGGTTCGCTAAGCAAACCCTGTAAATGTTTTGTGTTGGTTGCAGGGGTGCGGAGCTGGGCGACGTGAGCCTGCTGCGGCGGATGCCCAACGTGGAGGTGCTGGCGTTCAGGTGAGCAGCCTCAGCCCTGCAGGCTCCCGGTGACCATCACGGCTAGCATAAGAGCGCGTGAGAGAACTGCCGCAGCCGGCAGGATGTCCGTCATGTCATGGACGTGGTAGTCAGACTGGGGGATCCACGCGGGTCGAAGTGTAGTTAGTGTAAGCTGCACCAGCTTACTTCAACAATAACATTAACCATAACCAATGATTTTGACGTATATTTCTTAGGTTTACCAGTGGCGTGGCGTCCATAGAACTCTATTTCCACTGCCTTTGCCTATTTTAAGACAGTTGGGCACTTTATTGTGCAGAATTAGAGGAAAAGACAAGTAAAAATTCCTTGGGCTTGCCTTCTGGTATACTTGACGCCACGCCACTGAGGTTTACTAGTAGTAAGCGCAACTCGCACTTCATCGGGTTTCTAGCCTCGTATTCATGGTAAACATCTGTTTAGCATCAAAGTTGAATCAACGTGTTGCGGAGTTGCTGTCAACATGTTGCTGGCAACACTGCGCGTTGCAGAGGTGATAGCGTCATGTTGACAAGCTCTCGCCCGACAAGCGTAAACATTGATTCAACTTTGTTGCTAAACAGATGTTTACCATGAATACGAGGCTTTACGTTGCATCGATGTCGCGTTGTCATAATTCTGGCTTCTCGTTAGGCTGCGGCTCCACTGAGGCGGAGACGAGCGGAGCGGAGAGGAGACGTGTGGGGATCGACCAATCATATTACAGAGCGGCGACGAGATGTGGATTTCATTCATGTAATATGATTGGTCGATCCCCACACGTCTCCTCTCCGCTCCGCTCGTCTCCGCCTCAGTGCAGCCGCAGCCTTATAGCCCGTTGTGTAGTGGAACAGTGTGCGCTTACCTGATTGTTATGGCGGAGGTAATCCAATGACCGGGGTCGCGACCCGTCTGCCGCGGGGACCGGGGGAGGGGGGGGGGGGGTTGTGTCTGGCGCGGAAATTGGCTGCACCGGTAACCAAGATTGCGATTGCTACCTCACCTACTCGTACGTGCGATGTATCTAATCTAGTCTACGTCAGCCAAACGGAAGCCTGGGTCACTGTGTGTTTTGTGTAAATTCATTGAATCTAACGATACTTGCTGGAAGTGTCGGGAAGAGTCATGCTGCCTGAGAAATCTGAGAATCCTGGGATAAAGTTGCGGGCAACAGCTAGTCTACACTAATATTATAAAGTTGAAAGATTAGATTGTTTGTATATTTTCATTGAATAGGTTCCGAAACTACTGGACCGATTTGAAAAAAAAAATTCACTGATGTGAACTGATGGATATCCCTTTCCCTACTAATATTATAAATGTGAAAGTAACTCTGTCCGTTTATCAGTTACGCTTTCACGCCTAAACCACTGAACATGGTAGACAGATAGTTTTAGTCCTGGGGAATGTCATAATTTTTATCCGGGAAAATCGCATAGTTCCCGCGGGATAGTGATGCGAATCTGCACTCACGAAGTCGCGGGCAATAGCTAAGCTAGTGTAATATAGTTTTGCTTCAGGTATCAAGGTTTCTTCATTAGATCTGAGATGGCGCTGCGGAGGGCGCGCTGTCAGGCTTCCGGCGTTGCGCGCGCGGCAAGGCTGCGGCCAATCAGAGCGTGGCGCGGGAAGCGTTGCCCAATCGCGCGCCGGCTGACGCACGCTCACTCCAAACTCTATCAAACGTCATCCAATGATTAAGCTTCGTATTTAAAAAAATATGTCTAAGCTAGCTGTTGCCCGCGCTGTCGTCTACATAGAATTCATTTGTCGCTATCCCGCTGGAGCTATACAATTTTCCGGGTTAAAAAGTAGCATACGTGTTATTCCAGACTATAATCTGTCCAGCCGTTCTGGCTGGAAAGAGTAACAAACATTCGCATTTATAATATTAGTAAGATTAAAATAAATTTAAAAGGACTTTAACCATACGTCGGTATAACACGACGGCAGCCCTGAAGCTTTCCTTTTATGAGAGAGGGTGGCAAACCATCAAGTGAGTCATCTGATGGTATTGAGCTGAGCATCACCGCGCATAGACACCCACTGGACCAGAGAGGTACGTTGCCAGCCTAGAGGGCTGACATAGAATACCTCATGTGCCAGTATTTACTTTTCACTCTGAAACAGCAGCGCAAGCACGAGAGAGGCAGTGGTAACTGACCCTTCACAAGGTTCTACCAGCTGTACTGACTCCTTGCCGTCGGCTCTAGCGTAGTGTGTCTGTGTTCGCAGCATAAACAAGATCCGTTCGCTGGTGGACTTCGCGGGCTGCCGGCAGCTGCGCGAGCTGTACGTGCGCAAGAACGAGATCCGCGACCTGCGCGAGATCCGCCACCTGCGGCGGCTGCCCGCGCTCTCCTCGCTCTGGCTCGACGAGAACCCCTGCACGCACCACCCCGAGTGAGACACGCACACACCACACACACACTCACAAACAAAGTTCACACTGAGATGCGTCATTATTGAGGATACTCATTCGACTGAGTCGCGCCTCATTTTGGACTAAACCTTACAATTAGCATCACGACTGACTGAGGAAATAGTTCCCCTGTGAAATGTGTTTCTTGCGTTTGCATCAGGTATCGGATGACGGTGCTGCGCAACCTGCCGCAGCTGGAGAAGCTGGACAACGTGGCGGTCGCGCCCGACGAGCTGCAGGAGGCGCTGCGCCGCGGCGCGCTCATACCCGACTCCGACGACGAGGGCTACTCGCAGCCGCAGGTAACTGCAGCTGCTGGCCAGCGTGCCGCGCGCCCGACGAGCTGCAGGAGGCGCTGCGCCGCGGCGCGCTCATACCCGACTCCGACGACGAGGGCTACTCGCAGCCGCAGGTAACTGCAGCTGCTGGCCAGCGTGCCGCGCGCCCGACGAGCTGCAGGAGGCGCTGCGCCGCGGCGCGCTCATACCCGACTCCGACGACGAGGGCTACTCGCAGCCGCAGGTAACTGCAGCTGCTGGCCAGCGTGCCGCGCGCCCGACGAGCTGCAGGAGGCGCTGCGCCGCGGCGCGCTCATACCCGACTCCGACGACGAGGGCTACTCGCAGCCGCAGGTAACTGCAGCTGCTGGCCAGCGTGCCGCGCGCCCGACGAGCTGCAGGAGGCGCTGCGCCGCGGCGCGCTCATACCCGACTCCGACGACGAGGGCTACTCGCAGCCGCAGGTAACTGCAGCTGCTGGCCAGCGTGCCGCGCGCCCGACGAGCTGCAGGAGGCGCTGCGCCGCGGCGCGCTCATACCCGACTCCGACGACGAGGGCTACTCGCAGCCGCAGGTAACTGCAGCTGCTGGCCAGCGTGCCGCGCGCCCGACGAGCTGCAGGAGGCGCTGCGCCGCGGCGCGCTCATACCCGACTCCGACGACGAGGGCTACTCGCAGCCGCAGGTAACTGCAGCTGCTGGCCAGCGTGCCGCGCGCCCGACGAGCTGCAGGAGGCGCTGCGCCGCGGCGCGCTCATACCCGACTCCGACGACGAGGGCTACTCGCAGCCGCAGGTAACTGCAGCTGCTGGCCAGCGTGCCGCGCGCCCGACGAGCTGCAGGAGGCGCTGCGCCGCGGCGCGCTCATACCCGACTCCGACGACGAGGGCTACTCGCAGCCGCAGGTAACTGCAGCTGCTGGCCAGCGTGCCGCGCGCCCGACGAGCTGCAGGAGGCGCTGCGCCGCGGCGCGCTCATACCCGACTCCGACGACGAGGGCTACTCGCAGCCGCAGGTAACTGCAGCTGCTGGCCAGCGTGCCGCGCGCCCGACGAGCTGCAGGAGGCGCTGCGCCGCGGCGCGCTCATACCCGACTCCGACGACGAGGGCTACTCGCAGCCGCAGGTAACTGCAGCTGCTGGCCAGCGTGGCGCGCGCCCGACGAGCTGCAGGAGGCGCTGCGCCGCGGCGCGCTCATACCCGACTCCGACGACGAGGGCTACTCGCAGCCGCAGGTAACTGCAGCTGCTGGCCAGCGTGCCGCGCGCCCGACGAGCTGCAGGAGGCGCTGCGCCGCGGCGCGCTCATACCCGACTCCGACGACGAGGGCTACTCGCAGCCGCAGGTAACTGCAGCTGCTGGCCAGCGTGCCGCGCGCCCGACGAGCTGCAGGAGGCGCTGCGCCGCGGCGCGCTCATACCCGACTCCGACGACGAGGGCTACTCGCAGCCGCAGGTAACTGCAGCTGCTGGCCAGCGTGCCGCGCGCCCGACGAGCTGCAGGAGGCGCTGCGCCGCGGCGCGCTCATACCCGACTCCGACGACGAGGGCTACTCGCAGCCGCAGGTAACTGCAGCTGCTGGCCAGCGTGCCGCGCGCCCGACGAGCTGCAGGAGGCGCTGCGCCGCGGCGCGCTCATACCCGACTCCGACGACGAGGGCTACTCGCAGCCGCAGGTAACTGCAGCTGCTGGCCAGCGTGCCGCGCGCCCGACGAGCTGCAGGAGGCGCTGCGCCGCGGCGCGCTCATACCCGACTCCGACGACGAGGGCTACTCGCAGCCGCAGGTAACTGCAGCTGCTGGCCAGCGTGCCGCGCGCCCGACGAGCTGCAGGAGGCGCTGCGCCGCGGCGCGCTCATACCCGACTCCGACGACGAGGGCTACTCGCAGCCGCAGGTAACTGCAGCTGCTGGCCAGCGTGCCGCGCGCCCGACGAGCTGCAGGAGGCGCTGCGCCGCGGCGCGCTCATACCCGACTCCGACGACGAGGGCTACTCGCAGCCGCAGGTAACTGCAGCTGCTGGCCAGCGTGCCGCGCGCCCGACGAGCTGCAGGAGGCGCTGCGCCGCGGCGCGCTCATACCCGACTCCGACGACGAGGGCTACTCGCAGCCGCAGGTAACTGCAGCTGCTGGCCAGCGTGCCGCGCGCCCGACGAGCTGCAGGAGGCGCTGCGCCGCGGCGCGCTCATACCCGACTCCGACGACGAGGGCTACTCGCAGCCGCAGGTAACTGCAGCTGCTGGCCAGCGTGCCGCGCGCCCGACGAGCTGCAGGAGGCGCTGCGCCGCGGCGCGCTCATACCCGACTCCGACGACGAGGGCTACTCGCAGCCGCAGGTAACTGCAGCTGCTGGCCAGCGTGCCGCGCGCCCGACGAGCTGCAGGAGGCGCTGCGCCGCGGCGCGCTCATACCCGACTCCGACGACGAGGGCTACTCGCAGCCGCAGGTAACTGCAGCTGCTGGCCAGCGTGCCGCGCGCCCGACGAGCTGCAGGAGGCGCTGCGCCGCGGCGCGCTCATACCCGACTCCGACGACGAGGGCTACTCGCAGCCGCAGGTAACTGCAGCTGCTGGCCAGCGTGCCGCGCGCCCGACGAGCTGCAGGAGGCGCTGCGCCGCGGCGCGCTCATACCCGACTCCGACGACGAGGGCTACTCGCAGCCGCAGGTAACTGCAGCTGCTGGCCAGCGTGCCGCGCGCCCGACGAGCTGCAGGAGGCGCTGCGCCGCGGCGCGCTCATACCCGACTCCGACGACGAGGGCTACTCGCAGCCGCAGGTAACTGCAGCTGCTGGCCAGCGTGCCGCGCGCCCGACGAGCTGCAGGAGGCGCTGCGCCGCGGCGCGCTCATACCCGACTCCGACGACGAGGGCTACTCGCAGCCGCAGGTAACTGGAGCTGTTGGACAACGTGCCGGGCGCCCTGGCTTCCGTTACCCTACCTCTCGCTGAAAATTAGGGTTTCTTCGTCACGACCTCGATAAAGAGCTTTCTACTACAATTCGTCTCCTGTGGCATTTTATGCCTCGTACTGTGAGGATGTGGAGTTGGCTCCCTTCCGCGGTGTTCCCAACTGATTATGACATCGGGGCCTTCAAAAAAAGGGTAACTCTCCTGGGGTTGCTGGTTCCCATGGTTGGCGTGGCGGTGATCGCATGCCATTAGGTGGCCTGCTGCTCGTTTGCCTTCATTTTTTTAAACGTGTAGAAAATGCGTTTTATGCATCCTCCTGTTCAACGAGGCAACAGGGGGTATGTGGGGCTCCCGTGTGACATACCCAATGAAAACCACACGTGTTCCCTCTTGACTATAATGCGAAGTCGTGACTATCTCGCTCCCTGGACTATCTCACTCAGAGTGTTGCACCGTGCATTGCAGGAGGCGTACGCGGAGAGCGTGCGCAGCAGCGGCAGCGGCGGCGGGGGCGGTGGCGGGGGCGGGGGCGGGCGGCGCGCGCGGCGCTGCAGCGACTCCAGCCCCGAGCGGGACGAGCCCTACCGAGACCCTCGGCACGACCAGGTAACACCACCGTCCCTCCCACGCGTGGACGAAGCTAACCTGGCCCAGTTTAAGGTTAGATATATGAAAAAAATATTTCATTGGTTCCATTAATACGACATGATCATTCCGAGTTCATTAACCGACGATACTTCTTGTTTTGGTCTACTTACGTTATGAGCGAACTTTCTGTGGACAGCAAAGAACCGACCATTTACTACAGAAATAAAGGAAACTCTGCTGTCATGGGTCAGCTCAGGATGAAGGGTTACTGCTAAGTGCTAGACGCGGGCAGGTGTTGTCGACGTCTTAGTAAAACCTATCTGCAGCAGTGGACGTTCCTGGGGCTCGATTTTGAAGCTCAAATTATTGACTTGTTCACTACACTATTGAGAATTTGAGAGTGAGAAACAGTATTTCAAATTCAGCACATTCTTTTCCACGAAAGCGGTCACCTGCTGACATAATGACGAGGACAAAGCCCTGATTCTCCATGAATGAAATGAATTTTGCCGCGCTCATAATGCCTGTAACGATGTGTACTTTTATCTTGCAAGTATTTTATCATGACGTAACGCAGTGTGTGTTATTTGGCTTTAAACTAATACTGTTTGTCCGGAAGTGTGAATGTCTATGTATAATGTTATTGTATTTAAGTAAATATTTGTCTTAACTTAACTGCATTGTGTTGAAGATGTACTTGTGTGTGTGTGGTACTAACGGGGTGGTTTGCGCGCGCGCAGGGCAGCGACAGCTCGGAGGGCGCGCCGCCCGAGCCGGAGCGCGCCGACGCACAGGTAACAACACATATTTACCTCACATGTCTCCTCAAGTTACGTTCACGCACTAGATTTTTTAGACACGATAAGGGAGAGGCGAGATGGGCTTTATTGTTTTAGTTTTGAGTCGCGTAACTACGGTCGCATGCATTTTATGCCGCATACAAACATCCGTGCATGTGCACAGAACAGGAGTTTTGTTTCATTAACCGAATGTAGCAGTGCAAGGCTAGTTTAGACTTGTATTGAGTTGTGTTTCGAGAAACGGGGTCCCGACAATGCCTTTTTATGAGTTTAACACTTAGTCCGATCCTGGATGATCCTTTGCAATAACATCCGAAATATGGACACGTGGTGAGGCGTAAACTTATAGGGTACACGGTGGCTTCCGCAAAATGATATCCACTTTTCTATGCTATTTGCACCTGTGTAAAAGCGGATGCGGTTAGGACTCGAATTGAAACAGCATGGTCTCCATGTTGCACTACCTGAAGTAACGGCGGCGCACCTTACAATTTCGTTTTCTTGAAGGACTTGCATGCTTTCAGGATTTGATTGAGTTATGCTTTATTTTTGTTCAAGTTTGCTGATTCGTTTTCATAACCGCACCGAATATTTAATGTATCTATCTTAAATATATTTTCAGATTGTTTTTTGTATGCACTCGTAGATTATATTAACTGTTAATTGTAGTAAGGTTCACTTTCGTCTAAATACGTGGAGCGTAATAGAAACACGACTGGTTTGCTTGATCTTTATTTTGCGACTAATTATTAAAAAGAAAACATTTGGTTACATAGCTCAGAGCGTTAACATGCCGCCCGCCAAAGGACAACTTAGTCCTTTTTCAAACAACAACATCTCATAAGTTAAAACATGCATAATCAATTTACACTAATATTATAAAGAGGAAGAATATTTTGTAACATTTCACTCATCAACTTTGACTGGTAGCATGCACAGCTTGGAGATACTTCGCTTCACTACACTGTCACCACTTTTGACACTATAGACTCGCGTTACACCGTCTGGCCCGGGGTGTTTGTCGACAATCCGTCCGAGGGCCCATTTTCCAGGTGGAAGATGGTCTGTTTTTATTAAGACGATATGGCCCTTGTTGAATTCTTCAATCTTCCTTAACCATTTCGGACGTTGTTGCAATCTTGAGAGATATTCCTGTTGCCACCTTTGCCAGAAATCTCTAACTATTTTCTGTAAATGCTGCCATCGTGATAGTGTGCTCACTTTCACGTCTTTTAAATCAGGAGAGGGAACATTTATAGGAGCTTCACCAATCAAAAAATGTCCTGGTGTCAGTGGTTCGATAGTATCCGTGTCATCATCATTTATCGGGCTCAGGGGTCTAGAATTTAAACATGCCTCGATTTCGCACAGAAGTGTACTCATCTCTTCGAAGGTCAGATTAGTTGTTACTGTTCTCTTTAGGTGATGTTTCATCGACCGAACTCCTGCCTCCCATAAACCACCAAAATTTGGGCTATATGCTGGAATAAAATGCCACTGTGTACCGTCAGAAGCCAGAGAAACCGCAACTTGTTCCTTGAATTCCAGTTTGGCTTCTTTCCATGCCGCAACTAACTCTTTGTTGGCTCCCACGAAATTTCTGCCTTGATCACTCCAAATATGGTTGCATTTCCCCCTTCTAGATACAAATCTCTTGAAAGCAGCAATGAAGGCTTCCGAGGTTAGGTCGCTAACCAATTCTAGGTGTATAGCCTTTACTGACAAACAAATAAACACAGCCACGTAAGTCTTCATAGTCTTTGCTCCTCTACCCTTAGACATGAGAGTTGTGAAAGGTCCCGCAAAGTCGACGCCGCTGTGCAAAAACGGTCTAGTAGGCGTGACTCGTTCTCTGGGTAGATCGCCCATCAACTGTGGTTTAGGAGCAGCCTTTTGTCTAGCACATACTAAGCATTTCTGCACATGACTTCGCACTAATGCTTTGGCCTTTAGTATCCAATACTGTGACCTTAAATTTCCCAGCATTAGTGTTATTCCACCGTGTAATGTTTTTAAATGCGAATTGGCCACTATCAGAGGAGTAAGATTGTTTTTGTTTCCCAAAATTATGGGGTGCTTGCTGTTGTCATCTAGGTTCGCGTGTCGTAATCTCCCTCCAACTCTCAGTATTCCTTCACTCAAATACGGATTTAAGGACTTGATTTTACTGTCCCCCTTGACATTTTTGTTTGATTTCAATCGGTTTATGTCTTCTGTAAATTCTTCCTGTTGAACTAGCTGTATGCATATATGTAGTGCTTTCTGTAAATCATGTGTCGTAGGATTTGTCTCTGTCACCTGTTCTTTCTTCATGTTCAAAAATTTACGACAGTATGAAATTGTTTTTAGTAATTCCTGTAGACTATCGAACTCGCTGAATTTCTGTGTCAATCTTTTGTTGTCCTCGTTTAGTTCTATATGTAAATTTGCTTGTGTAATGTTTCTTTTTTCCATATCAGTACTTGTAACATTCGGTCTTTTGTATTCTATTCCTCGTCTTGACAGCCATTCTGGCCCTCTCCACCATAATTTGGAACTCTTTAATTCTGACAAGAACATTCCTCTGGAAGCAATGTCTGCAGGGTTATCGTGGGAGAGGACATGATACCATTGCCTTTGGTTCACATTGCCGGTTATTTCCACCACTCGGTTTGCTACGAACGTCTTCCATTTTTGTGGTTCTCCGAAAATCCAGGAGATTACAATAGCCGAATCTGTCCATGCAAATATTTGTGTTGCTGGTATTCTCATTGCTTGGCTGACTTGTTTTAACAATTTGGACAATACCACAGCTCCACAAAGTTCAAGTCTTGGCAAGGATATTGTTTTCACAGGAGCAACTCTTGTTCTCGACGCAATCAAATTTGTTTTAATCGTCCCGTCTGGTTTTTCGATTCTGAGGTACACGGCTGCACCGTACGCGCTGATTGATGCGTCGCTGAATCCGTGTATTTGGATGTTGGATTTATTTGTGCTCACAGTGTCTACCCAGCGATCGATATGTATGTCGTTTACATTTTGCAAATCTGTCCTAATCTTGATCCATTCATCGGCTAATGTTTGACTTATTGTATCGTCCCAATTAACCTTTGTCATCCACAGTCTTTGGATCAGTATCTTGGCTTGAAGAACGCATGGCGAAATCCATCCCAATGGGTCAAACAGCTTTTGTATATCTGACAAAATATGTCTTTTAGATATTGGTTCATTTGATTGCGGTATCTGCAAGTTGTACTCAAACTGATCGGTTCCCATGTTCCACTGAATGCCCAGAGCTTTAATGGTACCATCCATGTTTAAATTAAGATGAGCGTTAGCTGATCGTTCTTCTGGCAGTAAATTTCGCATAAATTCTGCATTATTAGACGACCACTTTTTTAGCTGAAATCCACCCTTTTGTAAGACTTCTTTCAGCTGTTCACTAGCTGTTTTTGCTTCTTCAACTGTATCACAACCCGACATCAGGTCATCCACATAAAAATCTTCAGCTATCATCTTAGCCGCAAGCGGATGATCTTGTCCTTCGTCTTTTCCAAGTTGTAGCAGTGTTTTTACAGCTAGATAAGGAGCTGATGCAGTGCCGAACGTCACGGTGAGTAGCCGATAATCTTTAATATCCTCAGTTTGATCGTTTCTCCATAATATGCGTTGATAGTTGACGTCTTCTCTTCTAGTCAACACCATTCGATACATTTTGTGTATATCTGACACGAAGCACACAGCATGCATACGCCATCTCATTATTAAGCTCCTGAGATCTTCTTGCAGTACAGGTCCCACAAGGAGATCGTCGTTGAGAGAGACTCCATTAGTACCCTTACAAGATGCGTCAAACACAACTCTTGTCTTGGTCGTTTCTTTCTCCTCTCTCACTACCGCGTGATGAGGCAGGTAGATACTTTCCTTTGTGTGTATTTCCTCAACTGGAACCTGTTCCATGTGTTTTAGGTTAATGTAGTCTTCAATAACGTTTCTGTAATCTTCTTTTAAGTCAGGCATTCTCTGAAACCTTTTCTCTAATTGTAATAGTCTGTTTTTCGCAATTTCTCTTGTATTTCCATCACATGCTCTAGGTACTTCTGTTCTAAATGGTAATTTTATTACATATCTTCCTTCTTCGTTTCTTGTGTACGTGTTCTCAAAAATGTTTTCGCATAATTGCTCTTCTTTAGTTAATTTTCTTTCTGTATCACTATCTATTTCCCATATTGATTTTAGTAACTCGTCGACGTCTACTTGATGGTGCATTACATTGAAAGAGCACTCTTGAGCACTCGTGTCTATTTCACCAAACAAGATCCAACCCAGGGTTGTCTTTTGAGCACATGGTGTACCTGGTGGGCCTCTGATTATACTGACATCTTCTTCGATTATTTGTGCATATTCTCTCACTCCAAGGAGTAGATCTATTGGACCTGGTGTATTGTAACTTGGGTCTGCCAGGTCAAGATCTTGCAAATGTTGCCAGTTGTGTGTTGCAATAGTTTTCGTGGGCATCTTAGTGGTCAATTGCTTAGATATCACATAGGCTCGAAGCTGCATAGTAAACGTATCATAATGCGACGAAACCTGTAATTTAACCACTTGCGTTATATTCGTTCTCGTAGATGCCACTCCCACTATACTTCCTTTTGCTGGTTCTCTAGTGAGCTTTAGCATTTGAGCCGCTTTCTCGCTTATAAAAGATGCTTGAGAGCCCTGATCAACGAGGGCTCTAAGGGCAATGGTGTGTCCTTGCTCACTTCTTATTTTCACCATTGCTGTTGCTAATAAAGCAGTACTCTGTCTGGCAGTGTGATGAGTAGCAACTGCCATTGCTGCTTGAATCACTGGCTCGCTCTCAGGTGCATTGGAGGTTACCGGAGGTGTCTTGCCTCGCTGATCTTGCTCGGTGCTCCTGACGACATGTACAAGTGAATGGTGGCGCTTGCGACAGATACGACAGGACATAGGCACACGACACTTGAAGACCCCATGCCCTGGTGCCAGACAATTAAAACAAAGCTTATTATTCTTCACATATTCACATCTTTCGGACGGTAGCATCTTTGTAAATTCTTTGCAGTGAGAGAGTGTGTGATTATCCTTACACATGACACAACTCTTCTCGTTACTCATATTTGCAACATGGAACGTGCGTTCTTTGAGTACAGTTCTCTCGCGCGGGGCCGATGACGAAGCGGTTATGAGTTCTAGTGTTCGAAACTTCGCCTCCAGAAATTTGATGAAGTCTGCCCACGTCGGTAATTCTTCCGAATTGTCCTTGTGAGCATACTCCTCCCAGTCCTTATGTGACTCCGAGTCCAACTTCTGCACGACCAGAAATATGATTAAAGGATCCCAGGAGTCGGTGGATATTTGCAAATTTTTTAAACTGTTTAAACATTCTGTAGTATTATCTAGTAGTGACTTTAACTGGCTGGCCGATTGATTACTTAATTTCTTTTGCATAAATAATCGCTTGAGTATCGAATTTACTATTATTCTTTTGTTGCCGTAGCGCTTCTTTAAGATGTCCCATGCTTGCATATAGTTGTTCTCAGTAACTTGTACGTGTTTCAATATTGCTTCTGCTTCGCCGGATATGCTCGTTTTCAAATAATGAAGTTTTTGTACGTTGCTGAGTGACCCATTATTGTGCACAATCGAAACAAATAAATCTTGGAAAGTAGGCCATTGTTCGTATGTTCCGGTAAAAGTAGGTATTTGAATCCTTGGTAGTTTTCCTAATTGATTTTCACCCATAGACCTGCACAATCCACTATTATTTTGTTCCAGGTTTCGAGTGTCTAGTAGGTCTTTTAAGTCACCCAACAAATTTAAGTATAAATCTTCGTATATAAAGTACTCTTCATTTACAAAATATGCAGTTATCGCTCGTTGTTCGCGTGGTGTACATTTGGATAATTCTTGATGCGCATGTTTAAATGTCGTCCAGTATTCTTCAATACACTTAATTCTCGCCTCGACGTAACCTCTCGTTAATCGTGTCTTCGAACATTTTTTCAAATTAACTTGAGTTTTCTGTAGTAAACTTGCCGTATCTTGTAGAACACCCAACAATTGTTCCGTAGTACTCATTTCGATGATAAGTTTATCTTAATTTCTTCAAATCAACAAGTAAACTCGTGTTGTTGAAGCGCGTAATTAACGTAATGAATTAAAACTGCATAACTTGTGCACACAATCCGGGCGGGTCGCAGTGCTTTATGACCCTCCTATTGTTCTCGCGGCTACCTGCCGGCCGCCGGCCGCTCCGAGTTATCTATTTATTAGACCCGTTGATTCGGTTCGTTTGGACCATATGTTAATTGTAGTAAGGTTCACTTTCGTCTAAATACGTGGAGCGTAATAGAAACACGACTGGTTTGCTTGATCTTTATTTTGCGACTAATTATTAAAAAGAAAACATTTGGTTACATAGCTCAGAGCGTTAACATTAACTAACACTGCTTTATTCTTGAGGCTATTTTTTGTTTCACTTTCTGTAGTCCAGCACAAACACTAAGGGCGTCGATCTTTTTCCTTAATCAATGCCCGAGATCGTTAGTGGGCTGGGGCGGAGCTATTCAGGGCCTTCTTGAGCTTCAGCCCAGGATTCCCAGAGGATTTCTTATTCATACATGTTTGTAATA
The DNA here is from genome assembly GCA_932294345.1 of Pandemis cinnamomeana. NCBI lineage: Eukaryota > Metazoa > Arthropoda > Insecta > Lepidoptera > Tortricidae > Pandemis > Pandemis cinnamomeana. The sequence goes on from OW028729.1 coordinate 8,226,558, forward strand.
ACAATTACTTAATTAATAAGGCTTGTCCCCGAGTTGTACCTATAAGTCCAGAGCCAGGCGAGCTGACTCGTCCCCGACAGTGAGTGTTGTTGTCTCGTATTATGTGTCTCGTTGTAATGTTATGCCCCCCCCCCGCAGCCGTGCCCGCTGTCCCCGCGGCGCGCGCCCGCCAGCCCGCCCGACGACGAGCGCCTCGAGCACCCCGCCATGACGCGCTCACACTACGACGTGAGTGCACACACACACACACACACACACACACACACACAACACAAGAACTTTAAGGAGCGTCCCCACTGAGACTTCTTACTCAGTGTTAGCTTTGTAACGGTTTGCGCGACGTCGACACCAATCGAATATTCGACACCGAATGCTCATAACACGCGAATGTTCTGCTCTCAGTGAGGACTGAGTTACTCCATCATTGTGGCAGGCGACAGGTGACGAGCTCAAAGAGGTCTGCCGTTTTTATGCTTGCTAATTAGCGACCACCATTGGGGTGCGGTGGCTCGCCAGGGAAGGCGTCGGTAGGCAGCGGTGAGGTGGCGCACCACAATTTGTTCGCGCTGCCTACCTTGCACTTTATAGCGCTACTGTTGAGTGAAGCCCTGAAGTAAAACTAAATGATTAAACCCACGTATGTAGAAACAAGCAAGTATTGGCGCAAATTAGATACTCCTATTCTACCTGCAATAAGGTTTGTATCTGTACGGTTTTGACCTATATTTAGCAGTAAACCTCGGTGGCGCGGCGTCAAGTATATCAGAAGGCAAGCTGAAGGGAATTAAACTAGCCTTTACCTCTAATTCCGCACAATAAAAGTGCCCAACTGCCTTAAATAGGCAAGCCGGTGGGAGTCGAGTTCTATGGACGCCACGCCACTGATATGTATTGGATATAGGCGCAACATACCCAAAGTATCGCTGTCATTGTGAAATGAACTAAGCAGATAGACAGACAACAATTGTTGTGAAAATAATTACAGTACAAGTATGAGGAATTATCTAGTCGTTCACAACACGTAGTACCTATAGCTAAACATCATCAGGCCACGCCTACTCCGGAATTTGATTTTTGAAGTTCGTTTAGTGCCGTTCCGCTCACACTGATAGAAGTTAATCTGAGAGTGAGAGAGACGGTGTGATACGAATTTCGATAATTGAATTACGAGGTTTACCCCAGAGATCAAGCTGTGCTCTAAACCCCACGCTCCCATCCTCACTTCAACCGAATGGCTTTGATTTGATCATTGTGTATCTAGAGAGTTACGTTGTTTTGACAATAACCTCATCTTTAACATTAATTTGACGGTAAATTGGTGTTGTGATAAATCGGGTATCTGCGGAGTTGCATTCTAGTGAAATCAGGGTATTCTGGCAAACTAATTGTCGCTAGGTGGCGTTAGTATACGTTAGGGATTGGCTGCTTAAGTTACAAGCTGATTCCGAACGTGCCACAAATGTCAACCGGACTTCCCGGTAATAACGCCATCTGCGATATTTTATCTGACAGAAAATCCTCGTTGATTTACGGCTTTTACAAAGTCTCAGCTAGCGTAGCGCGTAGCAACGTGGAACTTTCCGTTCACTTGAACGGTATCAGGTTTATCACAACACCAATTGGAGCCGCTTAGCCTGTAAGGTGCAGCGCCGCGCGGCGCGGCTAGTGTTGCTAGTAGTGTTGTGTTGGCAGCCCCGGCGCCGCGACGAGCCGCCGCTGCGGCACTCCGTCTCCGCGCACAGCGTCAAGGTGAACGCACGCACACGCACACACGATACACAACTATATACGCACTCTCACACAACATACACCTACGCACACGCACGCACATTACATACACGCCCACAAAAACGCACACTCACACAACACACACGCTCACAGTGACCCACACGTAAGCATACTTACACAAACACAGGGCAGTGCAGACGAAAAATATAGAACGTTGTCTGCAAATAGTGACATGATTAATAACAGCATCGACTAACATGTGCGCTATCCGGTCATCACGTTTCATCAGCATCACAATCACAGACCACCCGCTGCCGGACAGATATTCATTTGCAATTTACACATTTGAGCAAGCTACATAATAATATATCTTACTTTCCCAGGCCTTACCATGATATCTTAATGCCAATCAATTCCGAACCAAAGTGGGATCGCTCGCTGTCAGATCCATGATAAGTGACAGATAAATGACAGGTAAAACGTAAAATTGTATCGGAATTGAATCGCATTAAGAGGTCAGTAAGGCCCTGAAACTCAATAGGCTTTAAAGCCTTGATCACATAACGAGAACCGCGGGCGAGACAGTGCTCGCCACTCACTCAGTACCTACGGGGTCCGTGCGCACTAATGAGTAGGATGCTACTCGGGTTTGTCTCGCTGTCTCACTCACAAACCCGAATGGCATTCTAAGAGCACACGGACTGTACTTAAATACAGTCATCAGTTTCATCAGTGAAACGCTGGGCTGAGCTCTGTCTCGCCCGCTTAGAGCGTTTCCTATATCGATCCGATATCGGAATTGGGCGCCGATACGATCTCGGGGCAAATGTATTAAATATGTACCTTTCGCATTGTCCCCTCCGTTATCGGTTATCGGATCCGACACCGATACGTTGGCAGCACAATCGAACGCCTGTGAGCTGCCGGTCGTCAGTGAAAACAGAATTATAGTGTCGGCTATCGGTTATCGGCTATCGTCGTCCGACATCAATATCGGATCGGATAATGTGAAAACGCTTTTATTGGCACGGATAGACGGTCAATGTTATCGTGATACTGATATGTCAATATAGGACCGTGGATATCAAAACAACCGGATTGGCTGCGACACGCATCAATGTTTCGTGATGTGGATCGCGATAATATTGACTGTCTAGTCCATGCCACTTGGCTCGTGCGGCGTCTGTACAGTGGTGTGTGGGTTGCAGGAGTACGCGTACGCGGGCAACGGCGACGCGCGCTACGGCGGCGTCGCCTCCCCGCCGCACACAGACGCATACTACGAGCGCGGCGACAGGTCAGTGCACACACACACACGCAGCGGCGTGCAGCGGTATCGCCGGGGTAGGCGCCGGGAGGTGATGGTACGCGCTGCTTACTCTGACGACACCCCCGCTGCAAACACCATACCATACATACAGGAATAGGGATGATGACTGCGTGTACACGAAATGAAATTCAGTTTAGCCTGTCAGTTGGATTAACGAAACTCTTTCATTAATGAAACAAAAAATGACAAGGATAGAGCGCGTCCAAGATTGCGGGGTGAGGGGGGGTGGTGATGTCACTTCAGTTGATGACGTCTTGATTATGTGTGTCCAAATCTTTTTGATTTAAGTTAGCTCATAGACAAAGAAAAGATTTTTTTCATCATTCCTATGAACCAGTACAGTGGAAATATCGCATAGTTCACGTGTTCGATACGAGATGGCGCTAGGGTCGCTACAACAGGATCACTCGTGTTTCAGATCGGAGTACGGCGGCGGGGCGCGCGGCGAGTGGGAGCGCGAGCCGGCGCGCGAGCGGGACAGCATGAGCGCGGCGGGCAGTGCGAGGGAGAGGGAGTACCCGTCCGCCGTCATGGCCGAGCACCGGGGCTTCACGCGCCGGCCCGTCACCAGGGTCAGCATCAGCACATCACTTGCCACAGATACCATGTGTTTTTAACGATATAACTTTTACCATAAACTACCGGTCCACGCAGCATCAAAATATTAACAACCAATTTTCACAATACTGTGTCAAATTATATATCCAATCCTTCCTCGTGAATCGCATGAAGTTCCGTTCTGTACTTAGGCCGTGGTCGCTTTCACCCGCCGCACGCGGCCGACAGCGGCCCGCCGCCCGCGGCGTCTGAATGGTGTGTTCGGGAATGCTCGGGAGTGGTCGTTTTCGCCCGCCGCGTGCGGGGACGCCGCACGCGGCGGGCGAAAACGACCACTCCCGAGCATTCCCGAACACACCATTCAGACGCCGCGGGCGGCGGGCCGCTGTCGGCCGCGTGCGGCGGGTGAAAGCGACCACGGCCTTACAAGTTTATCGCGAACAGACAGACACAGATAAGTAGTAACAGATATGATATGACAGACGTGATATGGTGTTGCAGAACTCGAACCTGCTGTCGGCGCTGCTGTGCCTCGTGAAGGAGCTGGACTACCCGAGCCTCGAGGTGGCCGAGATGGCCGTCAGGTAACCCCCCCCCCCCCCCCCCCCCCCTAACCGAGCTAGCATGTTGCAAAACAGTCAGTAATGTAACCGTCTGTCTGACCTGCAGATGCCGCATGGACGAGCTCGCCAACAGCCAGTGACGGCGCGACGACGGTCCCGGCGCCGCCACCTAGCGCGGACACACGCCACACGGCGCGCCACACGCCACACGCCACACGCCACGCGGCACGGGGCGCGCCGAGGGACCTACACACCAGCCCGGCTAGCACAAGAACGCGAGAGATAGACTACCCGTCTCTTTCTGGGGTGAACAGTAACAAAAAGACGGGTATTCTATCTCGCGCGCGACGCGACTCTTTTGCGCTCTCGTGCTAGACGTGTGCTCGACCATTCGGTTCAAATGTCAGCCAGCAATAACCAAATGTACCTTTGAAATTATTGGTCAATAATTCGTCATTGAAATGTCATAGTCATTATACAGATTTGCTTCAGATGGGCAGTTTCTTACTCTCATTTATTTTTACAATCCGATTCACGGAAACGTCACTGACTAGTGAATGTAAAACCGGTTTATGCCGTTAAAAATGGTTTTGTGCCAAAAAACCGTAACTTTTGTGGAAAGAAACCGGTTTTGCGTTCCCTATTCTCCAAATGCATCACATTACTTTTAATTACTCGTTTATGTGGAGTAGAGAACTGCCAGAACGATTTCCAGCACCCAGTGGAAAGTGTCGAGAACAAACTAACCTAGTAAATTAAGTTACGATTCGCACCAAATAATTTGTGTATGTGAAGTTTGTTGCTAGTGGCATACTCTTAAATTCAAAGTTTGTAGGATACCTTCCCTATCACTCTTCTTTTGAACACTATTTGTGTGATCGAAACGGCACGATGCGAACTCGGAATTTGGGAGTATGAGGTTTACGCCGAACACGGCTTTGGGCGAACCTCACAGGCGCAAACTTTTTGGTGCGAACTGCACTTTTGTAATGATTTAAAAACTGGCCTGTTTGTACATTGAGCTGCATTTAAATTTCAACGTATCATCCAGGAACGAACAATTTTATTGTACATAAAGGGAGATTGAGTGATTATGAATAGTTATGATGAACGGGACACCGGAGCGCGACGCGAGCCGGGCCCCAGACGGACGTTTGTGATACGCGACGGGCGGCGCCGCGCCGCTGCACTAGTTTGTATATACAATTATTTCTAATGTATTATTGTTATGTATTATGATTATGAGCATTATTGTTAAGTATGGAGTGGACGCTAGATGGCGCTGTTTTATTTATGTTGTTGCGCCATCTAGCGGACGTTTGAGGAAATTCAGTTATGAAATTATGTGAAATTTGTAATATTATATTATATAGAGCGAAAGTGAAACGAGGCGCTTAGCCTATTTAATTAAATGCATAATTTTAAATCTTGCCATATTGCACTACCGATATATTGCCATGTGTACTAATTGTGAGCGCCGTGCATTATAAGTTATAACAAACTTAGGTGTATCTAGGTCGGTCTGCAGTACGTCTAGCACTTTTTATAAGGCTTTAAAATAAGCTTTGTAGATAAAATAAAAGAACTGGCATCTTTCCATTTTAAGAAGCCTTTTTGGGCTGAGCGACAACTGTGATATTCATTAAAATACAAAATGCCTAGTATTATTTAGACATTCGTGAGACAAGTCTACATAATTCAATTTTCGTAATAAAATAAAAATTGTAATTTGCCTCGTTTCGCCTTCGCATAAGGCGCGAAGGTTGTCAAATACGCTGCCAAGCAATAATGACCCGTGTGAGGTTGTGTTAAGGTCGCAGCGGTGCGGCGCCCCCGTCTCTAATATACAACTTGCCTTCACTTTGTTGTTTTATTGTCTTCTTCCCCCGACCCTCCTCGCACAATCATTGACGGATGAGTGTACAGTCGAACACTCAAATTCTGAAAATGCAACTTGTGTCGTTTTTTCCCTGAATGGCAGATTTAGTCACTCCAGAGTCCCAAGTATAGAAACGAATGCTCAAATAAAGAATTTAAGAGAATTAAGAAAAATTACAAAGAATTAAGAATTTTGACCTTTCCATGCGTGACTTTTTGATACTTTCAATAGTGTAACTCCATTTGACAAATGCCTACGTTCAAATTGCGTTCGTGATCAACAAGTTATTAAAATTTTAATAGAAATTTCAATTCAATTGACAAATAAAAAGTAGTGATGAAGGTAATTAACAAATTATTTGAGCTATTATTTTTATAGTGTACGTTAGAGCTGGCTAGGGTCTCAAAAATCTTTGAACACGTGCGATTGGCGTACGGTCCACCGAGATAGATACTTTTGAGCACCTATATACAGTCGCCATCAGATATATCGGAGCGGGCGAGGTCCTCAAATATTTCGGAGCAGCAGTAAATTTCAATAAATTCGTTACACTAGATAAGGTTAATAACATCAGAACACGCAATTCGTCATAAATATAAGAGCAGCGACTTTTCAATAAATTCGGAACGTTCAATGAGGTATAAATATCAGGAAGCACAGATCATCAAAAATTTCGACGCAGTCAGACTGATCATTAACATCGGAACATTTATGGAAAATAAACCTTACTTCTGTAATATACAGTTTAAATTACAGTGAATTATGCATGCAAACGAGTACTAAATATAGGTGACATCTTTCATTTTTGTATGACGTATTAGCCATATTTTTGTTTTGTTAGGAATTCGAATCTACTCCTCTACAAAATGATAATGGTAGGGGAGCCGACGCTGCTAAATCGGGATTTACTCAAGCGTCATAGAGACCTATTGAGTTGCGAAGCTTAGATGATAAAAATAAAAAAATGTTATATAATATATACCTTTTCGTCGGAGGGGGAGCGGCTATAGATTTTCAAAATTGTAAAAATAACTGTTGCATGGACATACTCCAGCGTGTCAGATATTGCTGGCATCCATTTCCTACGTATTTTTAAATATGTACGTATGTTAATCTGATTGTTTCAGTGATAGGGGTGTTCGTATATAAGGTTTGAAAATGAAAAAAAAAAAATTACTCGAGCGCGTCAGATTTTCTAAGGGGATGTTAAGTGAACTTAAACAAAGCTCTTATATAATAATCTGACGATTTGGATGTGACGCAAACTCGTGGCCATTATTAGAATATGCAAAAAAAATCGCCATTTTGACATACTCAAGCGCGTCAGATTAATATATATAGGGTCACCTTTATGCCCTAAATATGCTGACTCATAATCTGACGATTATCTGGAGGGATCCGTCTAATCTGACAATTAATTTTATTTTTTATTTTTTGAAAATATTGAACTTAATTAGTTGAAAAGCTCAGGAAATAGCATGCAAACAAAAAAGTGTACATTTTTAAGTAGAATACTTGTATTTATAAGAAAATAATTATAAAACATTAACTATTTTTTTGAGTCTTTTTTTTTAATTATGATCTTCTAAAACGTCTAATAATGACAGCGGTCAGAATTCCAGGAAATGAAAAATTAGAATATAGCTCCACGCAGTAAACTTTATAGATGAATTTTTGCTACTTCGGCTTGTGGAAATCGTCAGATTATATATTTTTCGTAATCCTTGAATTATTCCCTTCAAAATAAAAAAGAATTTAGCCACGCTCGAGCCCTAACGATCAATTGCCATAATAATCATGTTCCATAATGTAATGATTGCCCTAAAACTCATTTGGCCGAATCATTTTTTACCATAATTATTAATATCCCTAATGTTATTTTGCATATTCCTCGAAATCCCTAATAAAGTTTCACCTCATGTCATTTACCTTAAGTGTTGTTGTCCTAATGGGCATTAGCCCTAATCAATAGCCATAACAATAAGATTATGACGAAACAGGAATTTGACGAACGTCTGCTATCATATTTAGAATAATATCTACTCGACTAATACTTGAGATAGCTGCCCTTAGGTATCTGGTGATTTACTTGAAGCGTGTAAATATAATTATATTGTAAAATTCTTAATTTAATAATTTTTGTACAATGTGGCCAGTTATTGGAGGGTGGCCAGTAATTGACGATTTACCCTACTCTTACTCTTGTCAAAATCGTGTTTGACAACTTTAAATGTGAGATTGATAAGGAACTGTATATTACAGAAGTAAGGTTTATTTTCCATAAATGTTCCGATATTTTTGACGATCTGTGCTTCCTGATATTTTTACCTCATTGAACGTTCCGAATTTATTGAAAAGTCGCTGCTCTTATATTTATGACGAATTGCGTGTTCTGATGTTATTAACCTTATCTAGTGTAACGAATTTATTGAAATTTACTGCTGCTCCGAAATATTTGAGGACCTCGCCCGCTCCGATATATCTGATGGCGACTGTACAAATAAGTAAGTAACTAAAATGTGTCTGAGGGTGACTATAAAATAAAAATAATGAGTTAATCATACATACATACTATATTCTGAGTAAAACGGAACGTTAGGATTTACCGGTTTTATGAAACCTTAACAACACTAGTAAATGGTATGGCAACACTGACTGACCGAACCGCGCCATCTTTCTTTTCGCTTCTGTCATTTCCGTGATTCGCGTGATTATTATAGGTTAGCTCGCGTTTTATCAAAAATATTATTTATATTACTCGACAATCGTGCTAAATAGTGTAAAATTGTGTATTTCAGATAATCAAAATGCAGAACGACGCTGGAGAATTCGTTGACCTGTACTGCCCGAGGAAATGGTTAGTGTCGTCGTCATGTTTTAGGTTACTCCTCAGGATTTGGCCATACTTTGTATTTTCCACTGTGGTTCATACGATGTTAACGCCAATGTCAATGATGGGAGAAGTGATTGAAGTGTTTAGACAGTGTTATATGGTGTTGTTATTGTCGCAGCTCGGCGAGTAACCGCCTGATCCACGCCAAGGACCACGCGTCGGTGCAGCTGGTGATCGCGGACGTGGACCCCGCCACGGGCCGCGCCGGCGACGCCGCCAAGATGTACGTGGTCTGCGGCGCCATCCGCCGCATGGGCGAGAGCGACGACTGCATCGTACGGCTCACCAAGAAGGACGGCATTCTTACCAAGTCAGTATCTCCAGACACCACTATAGTCGGGTATGATAGGTCGCCCCAGTGAATGTGTTTACTAGTGGTACAATACAATAGAATTGTATTACCCTTTACATGGCCCAGGGGCATTCCTTCTGTGCCCCAGCTGGAGTCTTAGATTGTATTAATGAATAAAAAACATTCTACCTTGGTACTCCGCTACCACAACAAACAGCTAAGTCCTCTTATGGATCTCCACTAAATAATGTGTGATTCAAGCAATAGTTTAGGTTGCATCCCAATGGGACAGTTTGAATTGACTGTAGTCACGGCAACTTAATGCATGAATATTGCATTACTCCAATCAAAGTATAAATTTGTACAAATGTTGTTGATGATTCTGACTTACAAGCTAACTTTAAGTTTACTGATCTAAATGCAACACAAATTTTAATTTATGGTCTCTGTAGCATGCTTGTGAAAACATTCAAATTAATTATTTGTAAATATCAACGCCATAAGGGACAAAGACATGATATCATAAAAAAATATTATTAAAAGTAAAGTGATGAAGTGAATTGTTCCGTCCCATTTTTATTTACATATCCCTAACTCTAAAACCCTTTAGTTTAGTTTTTAATTTGTTTTTAGTTATAGTTTGATGTTTTTTTTTTATTCATAAACTCTAATTGTGTTAAGTGATTTATGATAAGCTCGTACAAGTTGCGAGGAGCTAAACAAAGTTTGAGAACCCTGGGCTAGAGCATGTCAGTCCACTCCACCGCACTGCTGCTGTGTGCTGTTAATAACCCAATGTTTTTGTTGCAGGAACTACTGATGCCGTTAGTCTTATAAGAATAATTTTATAAAATAAAAAAAAAGTATAAAATTGCATCTTGTTTTATTCCGAACTATTCTGATCAGCAGCCTCTACTCCATACATAATATGGCAGCAACAAGCGATTATTACAATTCCAAATAATATTGATGGGTCTACACAATGTATACCAAAATATACGTAGCAGCACAAAATATGGCCGTCTCCATACAAAATCGCTACATAGTATAAAACAAAATCGCTTTCCGCTGTCTAGTCTGTCCAGACCTTTAAATACCGTTATTTTTGCGAAACGCTATTTTTCATAACGTTAGATTATCGAATATCATTTTTCAATAAAACGTTTTTAGGTAGCGCTATTTTTCAGTACGTTATATTACCGAATAGCGTTTTTTAATAAAACCTTATTTATTCTGTAGCGGTATTCATTATAACGTTATTAATAGCGATATATATCGATACTTCGGCAAGTGATATAATAACGTTATAGGCCATCTCTTTCTTACACTCTATAACACCCGCTCTATATAACGTGCGACAAACATATGCAATGACAAATCTGTATTGTTTTCGTGAATTGTCAAAACATACTTTACAAATTTGTTTCGTGGGACTAGGCCGTAAAGTTGATATCATAGTAGTAGTTCATAATCAGTTTCATAGCGTTATTATACCTAACGCTATTTCATAACGTTATGGTTTTCTTTAAACACAAACGACATATACCGGTATTATATCGTTTTTTTCATAACGTTTTAAAGGTCTATAACGCTATTTCGTAAAGTTACGGTTTTCTTTTCGTTATGATATGATATAACGTTATGAAGGAATATAGAATTTGTTTGAACGAAATTTTAAACACAAACGATATATACCGCTATTATATCGTTTTTTTTTATAACGTTATAAAGGTCTGAGTCTGTCCCTATGTATGCATCTTTAAAACTACGCAACGGATTTTGATGCGGTTTTTTTAAATATATCCATTTGATGATGATCAGTGAAGAACTTGGATTATTGGTGGTAGTTCCTTTTGAAGGAATTATTTCTTACTAGCGACCCGCCCCGGCTTCGCACGGTATATTATGCATGTATTATACATATAAACCTTCCTCTTGAATCACTCTATCTATTAAAAAAAACCCGCATCAAAATCCGTTGTGTAGTTTTGAAGATATTATAAGCATGCATACGGACTTGGGGACAGAAAAAGCGACTTTGTTTTATACTATGTAGTGAAGTGATACTCCAGTATGGAAACAATCGCAGTAGTTCCTTCAAAGGAACTACCGCAAATGATCCAAGACTTAAGGGAGAAGTCCAGAATGTGAGCAAGTGTAACTGCCATTGACCTGCTCGTGTCGCAGCAGCAGCAGCTGGGAGCGATGTTGAGCCTGGCACTTGTCCGCGAGGCGGCTGGTCAAATTACTGGCACGCGGTATTCTATCCTAGCCCTCTCGGGCAACGCATCTACAATCCTCTAGTGTTGCATGCCCATGGGTGACCAAAGCGACCAAATATAACCTCTTAAATCCTTACATTTGTAACCTTGTCGCATTAACGTTTTTAATCTTCGCGGGCATTCAAATAGGTATAGGGCAGCCGGAACGTCAGCGTCGGCCTAGGAGGATCTAGCAGGAGCACCCCACAGTGCCGCAGGAGCTCAATGGAGTGACCATAAATGTATATACCCTATACCTGTATAGTAGTAACCTATAGATACCTACTTATTTCGTTTGCTAGGAGAATCTTCGGGAACCTGAGGCGCCTATCTAAATTCGGCAAGAGGGCAACGCCGCAGTGGTTCTATTGGGTAGGTATACTACTCCTACCCCTCCTGTACAGGGTTGGGAGAGTCCCACCTGCCAGGACTCCCAGGGCCCGGAGGGCAGGCATGGCAAGTTTATACTCCGTCAAAAAATAAAATAGGTACGGTCCGCGAGCTCTTAGAATCCCATTCTGGTTTCGGGTACTTTACCTACCGTCGGCCGATTCAAGTATCAAACCCATAAGAATGAGTGAGACAGCAAGACAGGCCCGAATGGCATTCCACGAGGTCGCGAACTGCAAGCCGCTTATTAGTCCTACGTTGAGTATCTACTTTACGCATCGTCTAGAATCCAAATTACTAAAAGAAAACAAACAAAGCGCTTTTTATTACATTTTGTTTTATTGACATAATTTCCAGTGCGTCCGACTTCGTAACTTAATAGGTATAGCTGTGCCCCGCGGCGCGCGCTGCGGCGCTCTGAAACGCAAACAAACAAATCAATACTACACTTGGCGTGACTGTCTGTCCGTGTGATACCTCGTCACGCATAAACCACTGATTAACTTTGAATTTGGTATAAAGATAGTTTCAGTCTCGGGGACGAACAATAGACTGTACGTGGCATATTTCCTCTCTATTTAGTGTTTGCTCTCTGGCGATCAGCGACTGTAGCCCAGCTGAGACTTAAGAAAAATCGTGCAAGTCGCATTACATTGCACCGCTAAGCGATGACTTCAGTGCCGGCGTTAGGGGGGGGGGGGGCGATGGGGCGACGGCCCGGGGCGCCAAATTTGAGGGGCGGTGAGGTCTGGGGCCTCGGCCTCCTGGCTCACCGGCTGTGTACCCTCAATACTGTCCTTAAGTGGGCGCCTAAATATTACTGCCCGGGGTGTCAGTGGCCCTAACGCCGCTGCTGGATAACTTGTTCGTTGGCATCGCCGCGTGGCCACGTGATGTAACGACACGCGCAGGGTTGTCGGCGTGAGGAGCTCACCACTTGGCGGGCGGCTTGCGGCCGCCGCAGCCGGGCGGCGCGCCGGGCGCCGGCCGGCACACCGTCTTGGTCTTGCACGCCGCCGCCGCCGCCAGCAGCAGCAGCCACAGCAGCGCGCTCAGCACTCTGCTCAACTGCGCACACACACGCACAGTTAGCCACAGAACAATACCTCAACACCTACCAACACTAAAAGTTGAAACCCCCCACACATTAATCGAGTACGTAAATAAAAAAATAATTCAAACATGCCATCGTTTTGGAAAAGGCTCTTCAAACTGCTGGGGCGATTTTTGCCAATCGTAATCGTAACTAAGAACCAGCGCAAGGAAACTGAAAGAAAATGCATTCAAATCCGTCCATCTGCTTGAGAGTTACGATACGATGAGATACGATGGCACAGACAGATAGAGAGAGAGAGAGAGAGAGAGAGAGAGAAATCACAGCGACGTCAAACTTATAACACCCCTCTTGCTGCGTCTGGGGTGAACAAATAAGATTCAGTTCGTCAGCGCATGCGCAGGGAGGCTTTCCAAATAGCTGTTGAGTGCTATGTAAAGTAAAAATGCAACATCGAAACACCTCGCTCTCACAGTTTTATCAATTTGCTATCTGTAAAGCGTAAACGGGTGAAAGAAGGTTGTCGCGAACAGAAGAGGGAAGATGTTGGGGCATCTGATACGCCACAACGAGTAAATTAAGATCATAATAGAAGGAAAGGTTGAAGGGAAATGGAAGAGAGCAAATGCTAAGTCGGCCGTTACACTGCTATGTATGATGTGTTACTTGGAAAGGCCAAGAAGTACATTTATGGACCAGGTTATAGAAAGTAGAAGTCGTGCCTTTCAGGGTGTTAAGAGAAAGGCTCTGGAAGGACCACATCTAAGTTGCTCTACCGACAAGAGCCTAGCTCGTAAGTTTAAGACGAAGAAAGTGTGACCAAAATATCCTGTCACCAGGAGATCCCTTTGAGCAATGCTCTTCAGAGAGCGACCGTCCGGTCCAACAGATAGAATTCTCCTCGTCGGCTAAACGCTTAAGTGGAGAGCTGCGTGGTTAGAGAAGTGACTTCTTACTAACGCTCGGAAGCGTATCGAAACGCTTGCCAAGTGGTATATTGTTACCCTAGATCACGCGGTTTCTCGTTGACTAATGACAACTGCATGCAATTTCATTCTCTTAGCGTTATCGATAGCAGAGTGACGTTGTCTAGCCACACTGATATTAAAAGACCTGCGCAGCGAACAAATATGGAGCAATTTTTTATTCAAATCACACGGCAACCGCTAATAAAACCTTAAATAGCAAAGGTTTTGCTATCTCCTAAGAACTGCTGTAAAGTAATAAATGAGAGTGACTCACCATATTTGTAGCGTAATCGATTGCGGGCGAGTCCCGGGTCACCAGTACTTGGGCTTGCAGCCGCCGGGGCAGCGCGGCGGCCGGCAGCCCGGCTTCTTCTTGCCACACGCGAGAGCGCTCACCACCTGCTGGCACACGGCACTTCACAATACCTGGACAGTCGCCAACGGCGTAACTACAGGGTGGCAGGACTGGCTAAATGCTCTAGGGCTCTACGGGGCCCCGAACTGGCTCGGCCTGGAGCACAGAAGGGACGATGATGGACTCTTTATATCGAGTAAGAACACCCCTCTGATGAATTGGCTGCGTGACCCAGACGTTACAGCATACGCCACGACAGCTGCAGCGCCCAGTGTTGCAGCTACGCGGGTGCGCGGCGCCTTCCAGTGCATAGGCAACGTGTCTACATCGTTGTCCCTTTTTAGAGGAATACTACTTATACCTACAATAAAAGAACAACGATTGGTTGCAGATTCCTCTATACTTAGTTAAGTATGGTTTGAATAGGATGCAGATCAAACAAAAAAATGTAAACTTTCTTATTGTACCTAAATTTAAAGAAAAACCATCACTCCTAATGCTATAAGCTCAAGATAATTTACTATTTGCTTCTTCATTCACAAAACAGATCCATTTTCCAGTAAACTTTTACAGCTACTATTAAGTACTTCGTCAAAGATTAGAGCCACCACCTTCAAAACAATATACTGAGTTCGACAAGCATAAAGAAAACCTTAGCTTGAAGATCTAAAGTCTTCGGATTTGAAGTGTCAGCTGTGTCAGCAGCGTGAACTGACGCTGCCTATCAATTCATTTAGACAAACGGACAATGATTTCTGTGCAATTCCTTCGCCACAAACTGAGGTGAAGTCGTGAGCGTGAGGCACGGCGCCGGCGGCGGCCGCCGCGCGCGCACCGCGCCAGCACCGCGCCAGCACCCGCGCGCACCCACCTGCACGAGCAGAGCCAGCAGCCACCAGAGCGCGAGCTCCGACCTCTTCATGTTTGTACACTCTGTTTATGTTACGTTACGTACATTATGTGTTTACGGCTTATTTACTATATTATTTACACACGGAATTTTGCTTGAGTCATGGCCGGGATTTCTTTTGTTCTGCTTGTGTCACTTTGAATCGCGTGACAGCAGAGCCGCGCCGGCCAGTGCGCGCCGCGCCGCGCTGTTGCAAGCAGGATGCATTCAGGAGGTTGAGGTCAGCTCGCTCCAAAGAGGTGACGCTGTGATCATAATAGGATCGTTGCGAATCTTGCGAATAAACACATTACTGCCGCTAGAGAAGAAGACCTACTTGACACACAGTGCTTTGATTAGGCCAAGAGGAGGGCCCTTTTAAATTGGTTCGATAATTGGAATCGCTGCCTCCTCTAATGGCCCGGCCACAGCGCGACCAGCTGATCGGAGTGCAGAGTGCAGGCCCCAAAAGTATGTCTAAGTACGTCCTATTGCACGATGTTGCTTGGCGCTCCACGGCAAGTACTTCCGTCTAAGATAGTGAACGCCTCGCTTGCCCGAAGTATGAAATAAGTTTTTATTAAAAAAGTCAATAGGTACTTACCAGGTTTTTTTGCTGACGTTACACGCACTGTCTATTACCTTCTTTTCTTTTGATCTTGCAATATTCCTACTAACGCGACAAGTTTAAATACAAACTTTATTTTCTTTATCTTTGTACCTCGTAATAAAGCATTTACTTAATTTATCACAAGCATGCGGTGTTTATCATTTTTCAAAATAGCTTTGGAATCTCTCACATCGTTGATGGTAGCTAAATAAAAAAGCACATCATTGCAAACTATTTATTTTTAAAGTAAGTTAAAAGTGATATTAAAGATCCATCTAAAAAATATTATAATAAGTAGCAAACAATTACAAAAAAATCACAGGACGCAAGACCAACACAATAGAGTCACTAATTCGCTACAAGCGCATGCCCGCGAGCGGCGCGGTGAGGCAGCGGCGCGCGAGCCGCCAGTAGCCGCGGCACAGCGCGCACAGCGACGGCTCCCGCGCGCCGCGCGTCGAGCCGAGCGCCGAGCCGAGCCCCGAGCCGAGCGCGGAGCGCGCGCGCGCCGCGCACTCCGCACTGCGCGCGCGCCGCGTCGTCGCGTGCAGCGCCTGCAGCCGCTTCGCTTGCGCGTACAACTGGAAGCAAAAACCGGGCTGTGGGCGTGGTTCGCTGTCGCCGAGGTGTTTCGTGACGGCGGGTAGTCTCACGTGCACAGGGTCGTCGAGATCGAAGCTGCCGCGCAGCGCGGAGCCGCCGCTGCCGCCGCTGCCGGCGCTGCCCGCGTCGCTGTCCTCGCTGCTGCCCGCGCGCACCACGCTGCAACACACTGCGGTCACTGCTCGCACGACCACGCTACAGCGACTCTAAGAGCCACGTCTTGGATTCGTGCTACACCCACGCCACGTTACACTAATACATCGTTCATGCGCAAGTATAATATTATTATATGTATGTACCCGCAGCATGTTAGTGACAATAAGTTGCATAATCTGTGGTCATCTATCATTGGCTTTTTGTTTAGTACCTAAGTCACATTATAATGTACTGTATTCCTGTTGATGCCCCAAATAAAATAAATAAATAAATCTTTTAATCACTCTACGATACTCGAGCTGATTCAGTCGGGTGCAGACAGCACGCAACGAATGAGAAGGCTTAAGCTACTGCTACAACGTCGGAGTGGTGTGGTGACCAACGACGGCGTGCAGTCGCGCTAGCCGCGCTGCTGCTGGGCGGCGTTACCTCTCGGTGGCCACGTTGGAGCGCGGCGGGATGTCGATGCTGTGCGCGCAGGCGATGACGCGCGTGCCGCCGCGCTGCCCGCCCCCGCCCCCGCCCCCGCCGCGCCCCGCCCGCCCCCACTCGCCGCCCGCGCCGCGCTCCACCAGCCGCCGGCTCGACACGCGCCGCCCGCTGCCCTGCAACACACCCCGCACCCACAACATCAGCACCACTGCCACCAGCTTACGCATCGTGCAGTTCGCAGACGGGTGTCGTGATTGTTTCCCAAGCGCGACAACCATTTCACGGACGAAGATCGCTTACAGAACTGCCAGCCCGGCTTGACACGGTGGTCACCGGTCATGTTCGATGAATTTATAATGATGCCAATACCTTACGAACAGTCCAGCAACAATTAATAAGCGGGTTGAGGTCGCATTCGTACAAACCTGTTGAGGAAAGTCGGTGGCGACGAGCTTGTCGGAGACGGTGACGGAGCCCGAGGAGTCCCCGCGCAGCGCGGGCGCGGCGGGGGCGGGGGAGGCGGGGGAGGCGGGGGAGGCGGGCCGGCCGCCGCGCGCCGCGAACAGGCGGTTCAGCTCGTCCAGCTTCGACATTATGATCTTGTACGTCTTGCACTCCGAGCTCTGCAACAACGCGCTCGCTCTGAGGCTCCCTCGCGGTGCGGGGGCTCGAGAACAACTGACTTAGCGTGCACATAACTAGCTTATGCAGAAATACTACAACAAACGCTCAGTTTGGCGTCAGGTCAGTCCGGGGCATTGATCAAGAACGTGCCACATGTAAGGCCAAATTGCTGACCTGCACCGCACTGGAACTGGATCTGATCAGAAATAGAGCGTAAGTCTACATCTTAAAATGTTGCCGGGACATCATACCCGATGTTTGTCCGCGTGGCGCGGGTCCCGCGAGCTGCGGCTGCTGGAGGACAGCTCCGTGGAGTCGGTGGGCGTCCGGCGCGGTGTCCGGCGCTCGACGCGCTGCTCGACACGCTGCTCGGCGCGCTGCTCGGCGCGGTGCTCGGCGCGGTGCTCGGCTCGGCGCTCGGTGCGGCGCTCGGTGCGGCGGACGGCGGCCTGCCGCTCGCACAGCTGCGCCACGCGCGCGATCTGCGCCTGCTGGTCGCGCAGCGCGCGCTCGAGCGAGGCGCGGAAGGCGCGCAGCGACGCGGACGAGCCCGGCGCGCGCGCCTCGCCCGTCGGCGCCGACACCTGCGTGCCGCCCACGCATCTGCACACACCACGCTGTACTCTCATAATCATAAACTAAGCACCTTGTGCTTTCTCAAAATATTAGTACCTAAGCGAAAGAGAAGGAATGAGTTACAAAGCCCCAGCTATAAAACGGGTTGCGTCATTCCGAGTGCTTATAAAAAAATATGGCGGTTGAAAACGTGATACTTTTTTTGAACGACTCGTTCGTGTTGGAGGTGTGTGGTGAGCGGCACCTGTGCGGGCGGTGCGCGTGCGGGCGGCGCGCGTAGCTGGTGTCGGAGAGGCCGGAGTCGTGCGAGAAGCGCTTGCCCTGCGCGGGCGCCGCGCTGCTCAGCGAGCTCGGCATGGAGCGCGCCGCCGCCGCCGGCTTGCGCGCGCCCAGCCCCGCGTCCACCACCAGCAGCGAGCTGCAACCAGACCCACCTCACACACTTGCCCGCGCACGCGCGCCCCTCTCGGCAGCCGCGGCCCCGGCGGCGGCGCTGTCGGGCTCAGATCGACATGGCAACATTGCCAACACAGCATAAAGATCACGTTGTGTGAGAGATTATTGATGGTCCAGCACGGCCAGCACAGGTGCGCGCGAGACAGACTACCAGTCGTTTTCTTAGTGTTCGTTCTTAGAAAGATACGGGTCGTCTATCTGTTGTGCTAGCCGTGCTGGAGCCTAGCTGTTCACTAGGCCTCGTCTGTAGATCTACATTAGATAGGCAGGATTATAAAGCCTCTATCAAAAGTGGTATGATTACTTGAGGTTGTCGGGCCGGGGCGGCGCGCGCGCCGGCCGCGTGCCGCGCATGTAGCGGTCCAGGTCGATGATGTCGTGGGGGGCGCGCCCCCCTCCCGCCGCCCCCGCCCCCGCCCCCGCCGCGCCGCGCGCCCCCGACCACGAGCCCGAAGACGTGCGCGGCGTCATCGCGAACAGCTCCTGCCGACAACATATACCTGACTGATGCTGTGAGCCCAAAGAAGATTTATGTTAAGGCGAGACCCGCGGCACAACTGGACGTAGGCGACGGCCGACCTCGCAGACGTTGTTCGCGACATGCCGTGGGACCTCTGCTTTACATGTTTACCTCCAATCTTATGATCGATTTGAGCCAAAACCCATCCTCATTGGAGCTGCAAGAGCGTTGGGGGCTCTCCTGAGCAACGCGGTGGGCGGTGATAGCAACCGTCCAGCTCTCTTGCTCTTTTATCAGGCACAAAAATACAGACACCCGATTACACACGCAAATGCAATGTACTGTAAGTAAAACCCAACGTCAAGTCACCGGACTGCTGCCAGAAATCATAAGTCTGCGGCAGTTTATCGCAGCCGGCCGCGTCGCGTGGCACTTTGACAGCTACTTAACTCAATGTGACAATGTGAGCAGGCCTCGACGTACCAAAAAAGTCTCTGTATTCGGCAGCGTTCAGTCGGTGCTCTGCTGGCACAGCGTGTGGACCGCGCGGAGAGGCGCCGCTGCCGCCGGCCGCCTGGCGCTGGCCGCAGCCCGCAGCCGCCGCCGGTGCTGACACGCCATGCTGTCACTGCTGCCACGCTGACACCCCCAGCGACGCTGCTGACAACTTTAGCAAGGAGGTCGATAGATGCAAGACCGATGTAGGTTTATACATACATAAATCACTTCTTTATCCCTTACGGGGACAGAGTCTAAGGTAAAAAGACCTATAACGGCACGTTTATTATACACTAGCTGTTGCCCGCGACTTCGTCCGCGTGTGTTTTTGTGATACTTTACGGCTTTTCTCGATATCAAAATTATTATTATTAACGATTGTGACTATTAACTTCGTCACGTGAACCACTGAAAGTGTGTACGAAACTATACTTTTAGAATTACGTCATGAAAATATAATTTGTGACACGGAATCTTGAAAAAAAAAACAGGTGTAAACTGGTTAGTGCCTCATCACATTTATTTATAGGTACCTTATTTTGCAAATAGTTTTATTTATAGTTTTGTTTATAGTTTCTTTATTCAAAAAAAGCTAACTAAAATAGTTAGGTACATCGCTATAAATTTCGCCAAACTATGTCGCTTATTGGCGAATACTGCGCTCACTTTAACGATATTTGTACCCTGATTAATTTAAAAAATTAAAACTACTCTAATCAAATAATACATAAGTGTTTACCTGTTTTTACCTTACGACTAACAATTCATTTACTAATCCATTTTAATTAATATTTTGCGACTCAATTTGTCGAGATGCAAGGGGTTTCACTACCCTGGGATCTATGGTCATTCAGTCTGATTTTACACGATTTAGTGGAACAAACTGACCGATCCCTGAAATTTACGGGGATTTGAAGTCCAATTTTCCGAGTTTTAGGGGGATTTAAAAGACTAAAATTCAAAATATTCACTATTTCTATAAAAAGATTTGGTCATCAAGTATTTGAGAAATCTGTAAAACATCGACCAACCGAGCCCAGCGCGATGGTGGGCGGGCGTCGTGGGCGAGTTATCTGCGCAGACCAAAGCTTGCTGCCGTAATCAGATAGAGCTGTGACTTATCATGCGTAAGTAGGATGACGCCACATCAACCCGATAGTGGAATTCAACTGACCTGGCCGGGTCCGTTTCCGGGGGAGGGGACTCTTCACAGGTAAAAACGATTAACTTGAAATTTGGTAACAATGTAAAGGCTAGATAAAAATGCGATAACAGATATTAAACATCAATTATTCTTTTTTTACTTAGCCATTGTAACTTTTTAGTGGGGGTAGGACAATGGATAGAATCGCTATAACTATTCAAATAGTAAAAGTTTCATTTAAATTTTAATGAAATCTGTCCAAATAAAAACCGAAAAAACATGCCAAGACAGTGTTTTGGGATAGAATCGAGTCAATAAAAGGGTAATGCAAAGTCGACTGTGTCTACACCCCGAATCTCGCGGAAATCCATCGAATAGCCGTCACGCAAGGAAGAAATTTAACCATTTTTCGAGTAAAAATTAGATAAATAGTCGAATAACTAAAGATTACCTTGATTCATGCGAATAAAACTAATCTCAAATGATAAGGAATAAGCGCCTTTAACTTTTTAATCAAATATGCGTCTCTGAAAACAACAGATTTAGTCATAATTTTAAGAAAACATAAAAATACCTACAGACCGAGGTGATGTAGCTAAGCGTTTTATAGGTGGGTGGGAGTGGCGGGCGAATTTTTTTCGCGATTTCCGCTATTACAAAAATTGAAAAAGATGCGCGTTAAAATTACGAATACGAATATGTAATTACAATAAACAATTAACTTGTAAAAGACGGTACAATTAAATGTTTTTTTTTTTTTTTTCTTATTTTTTTTTTTTTTTTTTTTTTTTTTTAATTTCAAATAACGAAATATAAAACCTAACCAATATAACAAACAAATTGCAACCAGCCCAACTTAAAACTAACCGATTTCAATTAGTGATTGCAACGTAATGAACTTAAAACTAACAAATTAGAAACTAATCGATTTCCACCTAAGAAATTGGAACCTAACCAACTTAAACCTAAGCTATTTCATTTAATAATTGCAACCTAACGAATTTAATACTAACAAATTTAAACCTAATCGATTTCAACCGAACAAATTGAAACCTAACCAATTTGAACCTAAGCTATTTCATTTAATAATTGCAACCTGACGAATTTAAAACTAACAAATTTGAACCTAATCGATTTCAACCGAACAAATTGAAACCTAACCAATTTGAACCTAAGCTATTTAATTTAACAATTGCAACCTGACGAATTTAAAACTAGCAAATTTGAACCTAATCGATTTCAACCTAACCAACTTGAACCTTACCGATTTTATATAATAATTGCAACCTAACGAATTTAAAACTAACAAATTTGAACCTAATCGATTTCAACCTAACAAATTGAAACCTAAGCTATTTCATTTAATAATTGCAACCTAATGAACATACAACTAACAAATTTGAACCTACTCGATTTCAACCTAACAAATTAAAACCTAACCGATTTCATTTAATAATTGCAACCTAACAAATTCAAAACTAACAAGTTTGAACCTAATCGATTAATTTCAACCGGACAAATTGAAACCTAACCAATTTGAACCTAAGCTATTTCATTTAATAATTGCAACCTAACGAATTTAAAACTAACAAATTTGAACCTAATCGATTTCAACCGAAAAAATTGAAACCTAACCAATTTGAACCTAAGCTATTTCATTTAACAATTGCAACCTGACGAATTTAAAACTAACAAATTTGAACCTAATCGATTTCAACCTAACCAACTTGAACCTTACCGATTTTATATAATAATTGCAACCTAACGAATTTAAAACTAACAAATTTGAACCTAATCGATTTCAACCTAACAAATTGAAACCTAAGCTATTTCATTTAATAATTGCAACCTAATGAACATACAACTAACAAATTTGAACCTACTCGATTTCAACCAAACAAATTAAAACCTAACCGATTTCATTCGTTAGGTTGCAATTATTATATAAAATCGGTAAGGTTCGTTGGTTAGGTTAGGTTAGGTTAGGTTAGGTTAGGTTGGGTAACGCTTAGGCCGGTGCACCCTGGGCAACAACGGCTGATTAAACCCCTCGGGGATTAGTTAGCTGGTGGCAAATATCCGACCTGGGGGGGTGGGGGGGTAGGGCGGGGCGAAGTATTATGTCTATGTATATATATTTTGGCGAGGGCCGGGGCGAAAGCCCCTTTTTATCAAGGGAGGGATCAAGTTTAGGTGGGGGAAGGCGGGCGGTAGCTGACGGGAAGCTGCTCTGCATCTGCGGCCGAGTAGCCACTGGTGCAGGTCGGGGGGCCAGTGCCAGATGGTGAAAGGAGGCGTAGCTCTGCACCAGGCCTGAAGGCACCAAACGCCTTTTGGGGGGGAAGGGGAGCCTTGGGGAGACGAGGGACAGAAGCGTTGGGTACTGTCGGGCCGAGCTGAGCTGCCTACTGAGTAGCCCCTCCCGCCGAGCTGGTCACTCGGCCTGGAGCTGGCGAAAAGTAGGTATTGCTTTGCGGTTAATTACCGGCAGGCCTTTCGTTCTCTGAGGGGGGGGAGCCTAGGGGGGGACGGGGCGTGCGGTAGCTGCCGGGGAGCTGCTCTGCATCTGCGGCCGAGTAGCCACTGGTGCCGTGGGACGGTGCCAGGAGGTTGAAAGGTAGCGCAGCTCTGCACCAAACCTGGAGGCGCCAAACGCCTCGTACGGGGAGGGACGGGGGCGAGTCCAACCTTGTACCTGCTGTTCGCCCCGGGCGGGGAACGGAAGGGCGAGCCTCATGCTGGCGGCGGGCGAAAGCCTGCCGTCGAAGCGGTGCGTTCCGCAAGGGACGCGATCGCGGAGCGGAGTGACCTCGGTCATTTTCGGTCGGCACGTAACCTGGTCCGTAGGGCCGGGACCGTGGGCCGCCTCGTCTTTATCAAGATAAGGGGGCCGCGAGGAGAAAACCTCTATAAAAATCCAGAGGAGCGACGTGACCTCGGTCACGGTCGGACGCCACGTAAACCTGGTCCGCAGGGCCGGGACCGTGGGCCGCCTCGTCTTTTTCAAGATAGGGGGGCCGCGAGGAGTAAACCTCTATAAAAATCAACAGGGCGGCGTGATCTCGGTCATGTCGGCCGTCACGTAACCCCGGCCCGCTGGCGCTGGGAACGTGGGCCGCTGAGGGGGCTACGAGGAGTCAACCTCTTTAAAAAAACAGACGGTCACCGGCGGGGGAGGGCGGGGAATCCGGAACCCGCATTCAACGGTGCCGTCGCCACCTGCCCCATCCCGGGGCGGCCAGTGGACGTTGCGGTGGTCACGGTGTTCGCCCGCAACGCCCGCAGTTCAAGGCCTGGAGGGAACGTGTGTGTTTTTAGACGGTAGGCCTCTCCCCTCCTTCCATAGGGAAGGCAGCGGCGGGATGGAGAACCCGTCATACCTCCGTTCGTGCTGCCCCGAGCGCGGAGATGCATAAGGCGCATTTTCCACACGTTAAAAAAAAAAAAAAAAAAAAAAAAAAGGTTAGGTTAGGTTGAGGCAAAATTTGAGAGAGGCAAAATTTGAGCTGACTGAGGCAAAATTTGAGCTGACTGAGGCAAAATTTGAGCTGACTGAGGCAAAATTTGAGCTGACTGAGGCAAAATTTGAGCTGACTGAGGCAAAATTTGAGCTGACTGAGGCAAAATTTGAGCTGACTGAGGCAAAATTTGAGCTGACTGAGGCAAAATTTGAGCTGACTGAGGCAAAATTTGAGCTGACTGAGGCAAAATTTGAGCTGACTGAGGCAAAATTTGAGCTGACTGAGGCAAAATTTGAGCTGACTGAGGCAAAATTTGAGCTGACTGAGGCAAAATTTGAGCTGACTGAGGCAAAATTTGAGCTGACTGAGGCAAAATTTGAGCTGACTGAGGCAAAATTTGAGCTGACTGAGGCAAAATTTGAGCTGACTGAGGCAAAATTTGAGCTGACTGAGGCAAAATTTGAGCTGACTGAGGCAAAATTTGAGCTGACTGAGGCAAAATTTGAGCTGACTGAGGCAAAATTTGAGCTGACTGAGGCAAAATTTGAGCTGACTGAGGCAAAATTTGAGCTGACTGAGGCAAAATTTGAGCTGACTGAGGCAAAATTTGAGCTGACTGAGGCAAAATTTGAGCTGACTTTGACGACACGTTTTGCGAATTCACTCAAATTTTTGACTTGCGATCGGAATTTTTCCAAACTTTTTATATCATTGCCTTCCGCAATAGATTCCTGATATTTCGGCATATTTTCGGTAGTTCTAGCTTCTCTGGATACCCCAAAATTAATTTTTGCAATTTCTCCGTGAAAACCTTCTGTTTTTGCGGTTGGAATTGCAAAACACAAGTTTTCCAAATTTTTTAGAAAATTCGTATCTTCTATACGGTTTACATTTTTTAGATTCTTTTTGTTGGGGAATAGGGCGAATTAGTGGCACTACCAAACGTCGTTTACCGAATAATTTTCGAACTTACCACTCGGAAGTTATTCGGTGGAACGTTGGTTGCGGCTATATTTGCCATAGGCGCTAGTGACTTTTTTGATAAGTTTGTCAGGGCTTTCAAAAAATCACTGCGCCTATACCATAACGGTCCGGGATTTTATAGCTACAGGGTCTTTTAGGAGGTAGTTTGCGCCGCCTAACGGCACCTCACTCGACTCTCTAGCTATTATAGTCTCGTCAGAATCTGGGGAAAACTACCAACTTTTTATAAGTTGGTAATTTTCCACGGTTCGGACTTGACCGTTTTTTGGTTAGGTTTCGCCCTTCTGGTGGAACCAACCTGGTAGGGGGGGTTGTGGCAAGTGGGGGGGGGGTTGTAGAACCTGCACGGGTTCTGTGGGGGGGGGTCCGGTGGGACATCGGACGGGAGGGGGGGGGAGTTATGAGCAATCATAACTCGGGGGTTAGGACCCGGAGTAGCTCCCAAACGGGGGGTGCTACGGGGGGGGGTTAGTTCGGGGGAAAGGGGGGCCGGGTCATCGCCCATCCCTGAGGGGGGACAGGGGAAAAACCTGTCGAGCGGTTCACCCGCTGGGAATTCTTTGCCGGAGGTTTCGTCGTACCGGCTCAACTTTCCGGCGTTGTTATACGGGGGCGGAAAAAAGGGGATCAAAGTGGGAAATGGTTCTCTTTTCGAGCCCAGCGTCGAGGGTACAACGGAATCAGAGCCGTTTGAGGGGGGGGACACGGGGTCCGAGCTCGGTTTTCAAACCGTCGAGGTGTCGGAATCCTCAGAAATAGACGAGGAAATGGAGGAGGAAGAGGCTGTTCTGTCCAGCTTCCAACGGGAGGGTCCCAAGGGGGACGCCAGAAGGGCACCCCTTAAAAGGACAAAGTCCAGCGGGGCTGAGGAGGCAGTACCTGCGATGGTCAAGTCCTCGTCAAGGGGAGGGAAACGGAGCATGGGGGCTTATGCCTTCATGGCCTCTGCGCGGAGGAAGTTGGAGGGCCTCGGCAGTGACGAGGACTCCAACGACCTAGACGACCAGGGCGACCGGACTTACCGCCCTAAACAGGGTCGGAGGAAGAAGTCGCCTAAGGGCGAGGAGGAGGCCCGCACTCCTCAAGAGAAGTGCAGGGAGGAGCTTGCTGCCGCCGCCCTCCGCAGCGTTATCTCCATTAGGGGAAATGTGGCAAAATGCAGCAACATTAACGGCCGAATTAAGAGCCTCCTGAATGAGGCAACAACCGAGGCATTCGAGGCCATAGAGGAGCTGCGGGTGGTCTCTCCGACCGAAGAGCAGCGTAGGCTCCGGGCGGACAACGCCAGGCTCGCGAGGGAGCTGGACAATGTCCGCTCGGAGCTGAGAGCCTTCAAGGCGGCGTATGCGGAGGCGCAAGGAACAGCCTCCGCAGCGCGCAAAGAGGCCCCAGTAGCCGAAGAGAGGGGAGGGCTGAAAGAGGCCATGGAGGATCTCAGGCGCGACCTGCTGACATCCCTGGGCGGGATGATCAACGCCCGTCTGGGGGAGATGGAGGCGCGCCTCCCGCCGGAGCCCGTCCTCAGGCCGCCGCTTGCCGCGGACAGGAAGATGATGCCCCCACCCCGTCCTAGGACTCAGCCGAGCCTGGTAGGGGGGGCCAAGACGGAACCCCCGAAGGTCGCGCAGCAGCAGCCGAAGAAGAGGCAGGGGGGAAACCCCATACCTCTTCCGCCCCCACCCCCGTCAGCCCAAAGTGGCAAAAAGGCGGGGGGAGGGAGCGGCCCAACGCCGGCTAGGAGGACCAAGGCGGTGGAGCCTAATGCTCCGCCAAACCCGCCAAGTCGGTCCAATCCTTCCCCCGAGGCGGGGACGAGCGGGGAGAGGGGGTCCCAACCCCTAGTCACGCCTCAGCCCCAGGAAGCCCCCTGGTCGGAGGTGGCAAGGAGAAAGGGGAAGGGGAAGAAAACCGCTTCCCCGGCCGCCCCCCCCAAGACGACCCCTAAACCGAAGGCGGTTAAGGTGGTAGTGCCCAAAACGGCGGCTGTGGTGCTGACCCTAAAAGAGGGGGCACAGAGGGGGGGCAAAACGCCCACATATACTGATGTGATGGTGTGGGCCAGGGATGGCGTCAGGCTGGCCGACCTCGGATTGGAGTCGGTCCAAATGAGGAAATCCATGACCGGCTCCAAACTGCTGCAGGTGAGGGGAGACGCCCCCGAAACCACTGCGGACCGCCTAGCGGAGAAGCTCCGCGAAGTGGTGGGAGACGTGGCCGAGGTCACCCGGCCCATGAAATTCGCAGAGCTCAAGCTCACTGGGCTCGACGAAACCGTGGGCCGGGATGAGGTGGCGGCGGCCGTCGCGGCCAAAGGGGGCTGCCAGGTGGCCCTTGTCAAGGTCGGGACCCTGAGCGAAAGAGCCTGGGGACGGGGCACCGTCATAGTACGGTGCCCAGCGACGGCTGCTAAGGATGTGGCAAAGGAAAGCCACATCCAAATCGGCTGGAGTAAAGCAGCCGTGACGCCCCTAGTGGCCCTGCCCATGCGCTGCTTTAAGTGCATGGCGCTGGGCCACACCAGGGCCACGTGCCCCTCCGACGCGGAGCACGGAGGGAAGTGCTTCCGATGCGGATTGGAGGGGCACCGAGCAGCGGACTGCAAAGCGCAGCCCAAATGCGCGGTATGCGCTGCGGCGGGACGGCCCCATGGCCACGTCATGGGCGGGGACAAATGCACCCCGCCCACTGTTAGGGGGAAGGACCGCGCGCCCCGGGCCAACCCCCCCGATGAAAGCCTGAAGGCACAGGAGGAACTCGCAATGCAGGTGTCCTAATGTCAGCACACCAGCATTGCGAGATCCTCCAGGTGAATGTGAACCACTCCGCCAGGGCCCAAGACCTGCTCATGCAGGCGATGGCGGAGTGGGGCATAGCGGTTGCGGTGGTGGCGGAACCGTACTACGTTCCGCCCCAACGCAACTGGGTGGGATCCTTGGACGGCCTCGCGGCCATCGTTGTCCCGACAAATGGGAATTCCCCCCCCCTCCACAAGATCGGAGAGGGCCCGGGGTACGTGGCGGCCAAGTGGGGAGAGACTGTAATAATCGCAGTCTATTTCTCCCCCAACAGGCCGCTGGCGGCCTTCGAGGCCTTCCTCGCGGACCTGGGGCGAGCCGCAGGGGGGGCTGCCCCAGCGCAGCTGCTGGTGATGGGGGATTTTAACGCCAAGGGCGCGGCGTGGGGTTCCCCCATCACGGACCAGCGAGGGGCCAAGCTCGAGGGCTGGGCGGCTGCTATCGGGTTGGAGGTGGCCAACCGAGGCGATGCGGACACGTGCGTGCGTAGGCAGGGGGGGTCCATCGTGGACATAACGTTCGCGACCCCTGCCCTAGCCGCACGCATCGCGGACTGGCGAGTCCTAGAGGACGTAGAGACCCTCTCCGACCACCGCTATATCCGGATGAGGGTCTCCGCCTCGACACAGCCGCAGCCGCCGGTGAGGAGGAGGACGACCTTCCCGCGCTGGGTCCTGTCCAGGTTTGACCCCGGCATGGCGGAGGAGGCGGCTGTGGTGGAGTCATGGAACGCCCCCCCACCCGACGACTTGGGCGTTGACGAAAAGGCGTCCCGCTTCCGCGAGGCGCTCACCGCGGTTTGTGACGCGGCAATGCCCCGGATGCGGAGACCCCTGGACAAAAAGGGGGTCTACTGGTGGTCCGAGGAAATAGCGACTCTTCGGGCCGCCAGTAACCGCGCGCGCCGCGCCTACACCCGCTGCAGGCGGAGAGTGGCGCACACGGCCGACGAGGAGGAGGCCCTCTACAGGGCCCTTAAGGAGGCGAAAGAGGTCCTACAAATCGCGATCTCCAAGGCCAAGGACGCCTCGTACGAGGAGTTCCTGGACACGTTGCAAAGGGACCCATGGGGGCGCCCGTACAAAATGGTACGGGAGAAGGTGAAACGTGCCCCCCCCATGGACTCCCTAGAGCCAGGACTCCTCGACCGAATCATAGGCGTCCTCTTCCCTCCGGCGCCGGACTTTGAGCCTCCGAGGATGTCGGCCCCCTCGGAGGAGCAAAGAGGAGATCGCACCATCCCCAGGATCAACCAGGACGAGATGATGTGGATCACAGACCGCCTCCGGGCCTGCAAAAAGGCCCCGGGTCCGGATGGCGTGCCCGCGCGAGTGATCCCCATCGCCTTAATACACCTCGGGGAGCGCTTTAAAAACCTCCTGGATCAGTGTCTGCAGGAGGGGCGCTTCCCGAGTGTGTGGAAGGAGGGGCGGCTGGTTTTAATCCCCAAGCCGGGGGGCTCACCCGACTCGCCCTCAGGCCATAGGCCCATCGTCTTGCTAGACGAGTGCGGAAAGGCGCTGGAGCGGGTGATCTCCTCCCGGATCCGCAGCCATTTGGAGGAGGTTGGCCCCAACATTGCGGACCACCAGTATGGCTTCAGGGCGGGCCGGTCGACGATCGACGCCCTGAAAAAACTGAAGGACTTCAGTGACTTAGCGGCCAGCAAGGGGGAGGGGGTGGTGGCGGTATCGCTAGATATCGCCAACGCCTTCGGCACCCTCCCCTACTCCGTCATACGGGAGTCCCTGCGGTACCACAGGATCCCCTGGTACCTGCAGAGGATCATAGGGCACTACCTAGAGGGAAGGGTAGTGCTCTATGATCACGGCGGCAGGCGGCAGAGCCGGCCCATGGCTTGCGGGGTCCCCCAAGGTTCCATACTTGGCCCGCTATTATGGAACCTTGGGTTCGACTGGGCCATCCGGGGGGTGCAGCTTCCCCGCATGACCACCATCTGTTACGCCGATGATACGATGGTGGCCGTCCGGGGAAGAGACAAGCAGGAGACCCTGCGCAGGGCGGCTGTTGCGGCAGAGCTGGTTGTGGACCGCATCAGCGCACTCGGCCTCAGGGTGAATGTGAGGAAGACGGACGCCATGGTGTTTGGGGCCCCCACCTGGCGTATCCCGGCCGACACCGCACTCCAAATTGGAGGAGAGCCTGTCCAGGTCAAGGCCAATTTAAAATATCTTGGTCTTGTCCTGGACAGGAAGTGGGACTTTGTCGCACACTTCGACAAACTCGGTCCCCGGCTGATGGGCACCGCGGCAGCCCTCGGCAGGCTACTGCCGAACGTGGGAGGGCCTCTCACGCCCTGCCGGAGGCTGTACGCGAACGTCGTACGCAGCATGGCCCTGTACGGCGCCCCGATCTGGGCTAGCAGGCTCACGCGGAGGACGAGGGCCCTCCTCCGACGGCCCCAGCGAGCGTGTGCCACGCGGATCGCTAGGGCATACGTGACGGTGGCCCATATGGCGGCCTGCCTGATTGCCGGTACGCCCCCTTGGGACATAGACGCCGAGACCATGTCGGAGTGCTATTGGTCCCAAAGGGAGGCACAGGCAAGGGGAGACAGACTCGCCCCAGAGGAGATCCTCCACGCACGCCGTCAAACACAGCGGCGCATGCGGGACAGGTGGAAAGAGGAGCTGGAGGACTGCCGCTATGGAACGCGCACTATAGCGGCTATCCTCCCCTCTCTCGACCTGTGGCTCGACAGGGAGTTTGGTACGATGTCGTACCATCTCGTGCAGATCCTGTCGGGCCACGGGTGTTTTGGTGCATACCTGTTCCGCATCGGGCGAGAAGACAGCCCCCGCTGCCACAATTGCGGGGCTCTGGAAGATACAGCCCAGCATACACTGGAGGAGTGTCCCTGCTGGAGCTACGAGCGCAGCCAGCTCGTGGCTGCTGTTGGACAGGACTTGTCACTCCACAGCATAGTTTCGGCTATGCTGGATAGGGGTGACGAGTCCTGGGAGGAGGTGGCTTCCTTCTGTGAGTGCGTAATGCTCCAGAAGGAAGCCGAGGAACGGGAGCGCGAGGAGTGTGTCCACGCGCCCCCGTTCCGGCGCAGACGAACGGGGCGAAGGCGGCGGCACTTTGCTGCCCGCCTGAACCCCTAGTGCGACCAGCGGGTTGGGGACGGGGGTCCTCCACCCGCTTTATGGTCCCACGCGTCTGGGGGGGGAGCCGAAGCGTTGCGGCTCCTCCCTCCTAGGTGAGGTGGCCCCGGTGATTTTAACCAAAGCCGGGGCTGGCCGGGGGGCGTCGTCGGCTCGAATCCTCGGGAACCCACGGCGCCTACCTAAACCCGGCGCGCGGACAATGCCGTAGTGTTTTTAGTGGGTATGTTCCCCCCTCCCCTTCCCGCAGGGGAAGAGGACGGGGGAGAGAGCCCCACATAACCGCTCGGGCCCCCCCGGGCCCGGGGGGTACTCGTAAATGAGTTTTCACTACGTTAAAAAAAAAAAAAAAAAAAAAAAAAAAAAAAGGTTAGGTTAGGTTGAGGCAAAATTTGATGTTACTGAGGCAAAATTTGATGTTACTGAGGCAAAATTTGATGTTACTGAGGCAAAATTTGATGTTACTGAGGCAAAATTTGATGTTACTGAGGCAAAATTTGATGTTACTGAGGCAAAATTTGATGTTACTGAGGCAAAATTTGATGTTACTGAGGCAAAATTTGATGTTACTGAGGCAAAATTTGATGTTACTGAGGCAAAATTTGATGTTACTGAGGCAAAATTTGATGTTACTGAGGCAAAATTTGATGTTACTGAGGCAAAATTTGATGTTACTGAGGCAAAATTTGATGTTACTGAGGCAAAATTTGATGTTACTGAGGCAAAATTGATGTTACTGAGGCAAAATTTGATGTTACTGAGGCAAAATTTGATGTTACTGAGGCAAAATTTGATGTTACTGAGGCAAAATTTGATGTTACTGAGGCAAAATTTGATGTTACTGAGGCAAAATTTGATGTTACTGAGGCAAAATTTGATGTTACTGAGGCAAAATTTGATGTTACTGAGGCAAAATTTGATGTTACTGAGGCAAAATTTGATGTTACTGAGGCAAAATTTGATGTTACTGAGGCAAAATTTGATGTTACTGAGGCAAAATTTGATGTTACTGAGGCAAAATTTGATGTTACTGAGGCAAAATTTGATGTTACTGAGGCAAAATTTGATGTTACTGAGGCAAAATTTGATGTTACTGAGGCAAAATTTGATGTTACTGAGGCAAAATTTGATGTTACTGAGGCAAAATTTGATGTTACTGAGGCAAAATTTGATGTTACTGAGGCAAAATTTGATGTTACTGAGGCAAAATTTGATGTTACTGAGGCAAAATTTGATGTTACTGAGGCAAAATTTGATGTTACTTTTACGACTTGCTTTGCGAAATAACTCAAATTTTTGACTTGCGACTGGAATTTTTCCAAATTTTTGATATCTTTGCCTTCTGCATTAGATCCCTGATTTTTTGACATATTTTTGGTATTCCTAGCTTCTCTAGATACCCCAAAATTAATTTTTGCAATTTCTTCCCAAAAACCTTCTGTTTTTGCGGTTGGGATTGCAAAACACAACTTTTCCAAATTTTTTAGAAAAATCGTATCTTCTATACGGTTCACATTTTTTAAATTCTTTTTGTTGGGGAATAGGGCGAATTAGTGGCACTACCAAACGCCGTTTACCGAATAATTTTCGAACTTACCATTCGGAAGTTATTTGGTGAAACGTTGGTTGCGGCTATATTTGCCATAGGCGCTAGTGACTTTTTTGATAAGTTTGTCAGGGCTTTCAAAAAATCACTGCGCCTATACTATAACGGTCCGGGATTTTATAGCTATAGGGTCTTTTAGGAGGTAGTTTGCGCCGCCTAACGGCACCTCACTCGACTCTCTAGCTATCACAGTCTCGTCAGAATTTGGGGAAAACTACCAACTTTTTTATAAGTTGGTAATTTTCCACTGTTCGGACTTGACCGTTTTTTGGTTAGGTTTCGCCCTTCTGGTGAAACCAACCTGGTAGGGGGGGTTGTGGCAAGGGTGGGGGGTTGTAGAACCTGCACGGGTTCTGGGGGGGGGGGTCCGATTGGAGATCGGACGGGAGGGGGGGGAGCTATGGGCGACCATAGTTCCGGGTTTAGGGGGGGGTAGTAACTCCGAAACGGGAGTAGCTACGGGGGGGGGTTTTTCGGGGGAGGGGGCCGGGTCATCGGCCACTCCTGACAGGGGTCCGGAGAAAAATCGTCGGAGCGGTTCTCCCGCTGGGAATTTTTTGCCGGGGGCATCAGCTCAGTTTCGACTGAATTTCCGTACGATCAAGTTAGGGGGAGGGAAAAAGAGCGGGAAATTCGGGAACGGTTCCCTTTTTGAGCCCAACTCAGCGGGTGTGACGAGCCAGTCTGAGGCGCACGAGGGTGGGGACTCCGAGTTCGGAGTGGAACCGTCTGAATCCTCCGACATGGAGGCAGACGCAACTGAGGTTGGGGGTGCCCGTAAAAAGGCCCCCCTTAAGCGAACCATGTCGCTCAGGTCCAGCGGGGACACCGAAGTCCCTGTGAAGGTGAAGACCTCCAGCAGGGGCGGAGGGGGAAAGCGTCCCATGGGTGCCCACGCCTTCCTGGCCAAGGCAAAGAGGGGGTTGGAGGGACTGGGCTCAGACGACGACTCCGTCGAGTTTGAGGATGCCCGGGAAGATCGGACCTACCGTCCGAAGCAGTCCCTGCGAGGGAAGTCAACACTCGCGGACGAGGAGGAGGACGCACGCACCCCCCGGGAACAGACCAGGGAGGAGCTCGCTGCCGCAGCACTTCGGAATGTACTCCTCATCAAGGAGGACATTTCGAAGTGCTCCCGAATAAACGGGCGGGTCAAGGGCCGCCTGAACGAGGCGACCGCTGAGGCCCTAGTGGCCATCGAGGAGCTGCGGACGGTCTCCCCAATGGAGGAGCAGCGCCGTATTCGCGCGGACAACGCCCGGCTCTCTAGAGAGCTGGAGATCGTCCGCGGCGAACTGCAGGCCTTTAAGGCGGCCTACGCGGAGGCGCAGAGCTCCGCCTTAGCAGTGCGGAGGACCACAGCCACTGAAGTGGGAAGTGACCTCAAGGAGGCCATTGAGGACCTGAGGCGCGACCTTCTCACATCCCTGGGCGGGATGATAAATGCCCGCCTAGGGGAAGTAGAGGCGCGCCTCCCGCCGGAACCCGTCCTGCGGCCGCCGCTCGCGGCCGACAAGAGGACGCCGCCGCCCCCTCGCCCCAGAGCCCAGTCCGGCTTGGTAGGGGGCGACGCGAAGGAGCCCCCAAAGGCCCAGCCGAAGAGGCAAGCGGCCATCCCGATGCCCCCTCCACCGACCCCGCCAGCCCAAAATGGCAAAAAGGCGGGCAAGGAGGCGGCGGGCAAGGCTGGCTCAACGCCAGCCCCGAGGGAGCAGCCGATGGCGCGGCCGAATCATGCGCCGCACAATCCCCCCCCCAAGGCGGGGACTAGTGGACAGGGTGCAGGGCCTCAACCCCAGGCAGCCCCCCAGCCCCAGGAAGAATCCTGGGCATTGGTGGCAAGGAGGAAGGGGAAGGGGAAAAAGGCGAACGCCGCCTCCCCAGTCACCCCCCCAAAGACGACCCCCAAGCCGAAGGTAGTAAAGGTGGTGGTGCCCCGTAATGCAGCTGTGGTCCTGACCCTCAAGGAGGGGGCACAGAGGGGGGGCAAGCTGGCCACATACACCGACGTAATGGTGTGGGCCAGGGCCGGCGTCAGGCTGGCCGACGTCGGACTGGAGTCGGTCCAAATGCGGAAATCCATGACCGGCTCCAAGCTGCTGGAGGTGAGGGGAGACGACCCCGAAGCCACCGCGGACCGCTTAGCGGAAAAGCTCCGCGAGGCGGTGGGGGATGTGGCCGAGATCACCCGGCCCACGAAATTCGCAGAGCTCAAGCTCACTGGGCTTGACGAAACCGTGGGTCGGGACGAGGTGGCGGCGGCCGTTGCGGATAAAGGGGGCTGCCAGGTGGCCCTAGTCAAGGTTGGGGCCCTCAGTGAGAGAGCCTGGGGGCGGGGCACCGTCATAATACGGTGCCCAGCGACGGCAGCCAAGGAGGTGGCCAAGGAGAGCCACATCCAGATAGGCTGGTCAAGAGCAGCCGTGACACCCATGGTGGCCCTGCCCATGCGCTGCTTCAAGTGTATGGCGCTGGGCCACACCAGGGCCACGTGCCCCTCCGCCGCGGAGTACACAGGAAAGTGCTTCCGATGCGGAAAGGAGGGGCACCTAGCAGCGGACTGCCAGGCGCAGCCCAAGTGCGCGGTATGCACTGCGGCCGGACGGCCCCATGGCCACGTCATGGGCGGGGACAAATGTGCCCCACCCAGTGTTAGGGGGAAGGACCGCGCGCCCCGGGCCAGCCCCCAAGTTGAAAGCCCGAAGGCACAGGAGGAACTCGCAATGCAGGTGTCTTAATGCCAGCACACCAGCATTGCGAGTTCCTCCAGACGAACTTGAACCACTCCGCCAGGGCCCAAGACCTGCTCATGCAGGCCATGGCGGAGTGGAGCATAGCGGTAGCGGTGGTGGCGGAACCGTATTACGTTCCGCCCCAACCAAACTGGGCCGGGTCCACGGACGGCCTGGCGGCAATTGTGGTCCCGACAAACGGGAACTCCCCCCCCCTCCACAAGATTGGTGAGGGCCCGGGGTACGTGGCGGCCAAGTGGGGAGCGACCGCGATCATTGCGGTCTACTTCTCCCCCAACAGGCCGCTAGCGGCCTTCGAGGCCTTCCTTGTGGAACTGGGGCGAGTCGCAAGGGGGGCCGCCCCAATGCAGTTGCTGGTGATGGGGGACTTCAACGCCAAGGGCGCAGCGTGGGGTTCCCCCATCACGGACCCGAGAGGGGTCGAGTTAGAGGGCTGGGCGGCTGCCATCGGGCTGGAGGTAGCCAACCGGGGCGACGCCAATACGTGCGTGCGTAGGCAGGGGGGGTCCATCGTGGACATAACGTTCGCGACCCCTGCCCTAGCTGCACGCATCACAGACTGGCGCGTCCTCGAGGACGTAGAGACCCTCTCCGACCACCGATACATTCGGATGAGGGTCTCCGCCTCACAGCCGACACAGCCGCGGCCGCCGGCGGGGAGGAGGTCGACCTTCCCGCGCTGGGTCCTCTCCAAATTCGACCCCGGCATGGCGGAGGAGGCGGCGGTGGTAGAGGCCTGGAACGCCCCCCCACCCGACGATCTGGACGTCGATGGGAAGGCGACCCGCTTCCGAGAGGCGCTCACCGCGGTGTGCGACGCGGCAATGCCCCGGATGCGGAGGCTCCCGGACAAAACGGGGGTCTACTGGTGGTCCGAGGATATAGCCAATCTTCGGGCCGCCAGCAACCGCGCGCGCCGCGCCTACACCCGCTGCAGGCGGAGAGTGGCGCACACGGCCGCCGAGGAGGAGGTCCTCTATAGGGCCCTCAAGGAGGCCAAGGAGACCCTCCAGCTGGCCATCTCCAAGGCCAAGGACGCCGCACACGAGGAGTTCCTGGCCACGCTGGAGAGGGATCCATGGGGGCGCCCGTACAAGATGGTGCGGGATAAGGTCAAACGCGCCCCCCCCATGGACTCCCTGGAGCCAGGGCTCCTCGAGAGGATTATCGGCGTCCTCTTCCCTCCGGCGCCGGACTTCGAGCCTCCGAGGATGTCGGCCCCCTCGGAGGAGCAAAGACGAGATCCCGTACCCAGGATCAACCAGGACGAGATGATGTGGGTGACGGACCGCCTCCGGGCCTGCAAAAAGGCCCCGGGCCCGGACGGCGTGCCCGCGAGAGTGATCCCCATCGCCCTCCAATACCTCGGGGAGCGCTTCAAAGACCTCCTGGACCAGTGTCTGCAGGAGGGGCGCTTCCCGAAGGTATGGAAGGAGGGGCGGCTGGTGTTGATCCCCAAGCCGGGGGGCTCGCCCGACTCGCCCTCAGGCCATCGGCCCATCGTCCTGTTGGACGAATGTGGGAAGGCTCTGGAGCGGGTGATCTCCTCCCGGATCCGCAGCCACCTGGAGGAGGTCGGCCCTAACATATCGGACAACCAGTTTGGCTTCAGGGCGGGCCGGTCGACGATCGACGCCCTGAAGAAGCTAAAGGATTTTAGCGATCTAGCGGCCAGCAAGGGGGAGGGGGTGGTGGCGGTATCGCTAGATATCGCCAACGCCTTCGGCACCCTCCCCTACTCCGTCATCATGGAGTCCCTGCGGTACCATAGGATCCCCTGGTACCTGCAGAAGATCATAGGGCACTACCTGGAGGGAAGGGTAGTGCTCTATGATCACGGTGGCAGGCGTAAGAGCTGGCCCATGTCGTGCGGGGTCCCCCAAGGTTCCATACTCGGCCCACTACTATGGAACCTTGGGTTTGACTGGGCCATCCGGGGCGTGCAGCTTCCCCGCATGACCACCATCTGCTACGCCGATGACACGATGGTGGCCGTCCGGGGAAGTGACCGGCAGGAAACCCTGCGAAGGGCGGCTGTTGCGGCCGAGCTGGTCGTTGACCGCATCAGCGCGCTCGGCCTCAGGGTCAACGTGCGCAAGACCGACGCCATGGTGTTTGGGGCCTGGCGCATCCCGGCCGATACCTCACTCCCGATCGGAGGAGAACCTGTCCAGGTCAAGGCCAACATAAAGTATCTTGGCCTTGTCCTGGACAGGAAGTGGGATTTTGGCGCTCACTTCGCCAAACTCGGCCCCCGACTGATGGGCACTGCGGCAGCCCTCGGCAGACTGCTGCCAAACGTGGGAGGGCCACTGACGCCCTGCCGGAGGCTGTACGCCAACGTCGTGAGGAGCATGGCCCTCTACGGCGCCCCGATATGGGCGAGCCGGCTCACGCGGAAGACGAGGGCCCTCCTCCGACGGCCCCAGCGGGCGTGCGCCACCCGTATAGCCAGGGCGTACGTAACGGTGGCCCACATGGCGGCCTGCCTGATTGCTGGCACGCCCCCTTGGGACATAGACGCTGAGGCCATGTCGGCGTCTTATTGGTCCCAAAGGGAGGCCCAGGCGAGGGGGGATCGGCTGGCCCCGGAGGAAATCCTCTTTGCCCGCCGACAAACCCAGCGGCGCATGAGAGATCGATGGAAAGAGGAGCTGGAGGACTGCCGCTATGGAACGCGCACTATAGCGGCTATCCTCCCCTCGCTCGATCTGTGGCTCGACAGGGAGTTTGGTACGATATCGTACCATCTCGTCCAGATCCTGTCGGGCCACGGGTGTTTCGGCGCATATCTCCACCGTATCGGGAGAGAGAGCAGCCCGCAGTGCCACAACTGCGGGGCTGCAGAGGACACGGCCCAGCATACGCTGGAGGAGTGTCCCTGCTGGGCCTACGAGCGCCGCCAGCTCGTGGCCACTGTCGGACAGGACTTGTCACTCCACAGCATAGTCTCGGCTATGCTGGATGGGGGTGACGAGTCCTGGGAGGAGGTGGCTTCCTTCTGCGAGTGCATAATGCTCCAGAAGGAAGCCGAGGAACGGGAGCGTGAGGAGTGTGTCCACGCGCCCTCGTTCCGACGCAGACGAACGGGGCGAAGGCGGCGGCACTTTGCTGCCCGCCTGAACCCCTAGTGGGACCAGCGGGTTGGGGACGGGGGTCCTCCACCTGCATTGCACGGTCCCACACGTCTGGGGGGGGAGTCGAAGCGTTGCGACTCCTCCCTCCTTGGCGAGGTAGCCCCGGTGATTTTAACCAAAGCCGGGGCAGGCCGGGGGGCGTCGTCGGCTCGAATCCTCGGGAACCCACGGCGCCTACCTAAACCCGGCGAGCGGACAATGCCGTAGTTTTTTTTTTTTTTTTTTTTTTTTTTTTTTTTTTTTTTTTTTTTTTTTTTTTTTTTTTTTAGTGGGTATGAGCCCCACATAACCGCTCGGGCCCCCCCGGGCCCGGGGGTACTCGTAAATGAGTTTTCACTACGTTAAAAAAAAAAAAAAAAAAAAAAAAAAAAAAAAAAAAAAAAAAAAAAAAAAAAAAAAAGGTTAGGTTAGGTTAGGTTAGGTTAGGTTAGGTTAGGTTAGGTTAGGTTAGGTTAGGTTAGGTTAGGTTAGGTTAGGTTAGGTTAGGTTAGGTTAGGTTAGGTTAGGTTAGGTTAGGTTAGGTTAGGTTAGGTTAGGTTAGGTTAGGTTAGGTTAGGTTAGGTTAGGTTAGGTTAGGTTAGGTTAGGTTAGGTTAGGTTAGGTTAGGTTAGGTTAGGTTAGGTTAGGTTAGGTTAGGTTAGGTTAGGTTAGGTTAGGTTAGGTTAGGTTAGGTTAGGTTAGGTTAGGTTAGGTTAGGTTAGGTTAGGTTAGGTTAGGTTAGGTTAGGTTAGGTTAGGTTAGGTTAGGTTAGGTTAGGTTAGGTTAGGTTAGGTTAGGTTAGGTTAGGTTAGGTTAGGTTAGGTTAGGTTAGGTTAGGTTAGGTTAGGTTAGGTTAGGTTAGGTTAGGTTAGGTTAGGTTAGGTTAGGTTAGGTTAGGTTAGGTTAGGTTAGGTTAGGTTAGGTTAGGTTAGGTTAGGTTAGGTTAGGTTAGGTTAGGTTAGGTTAGGTTAGGTTAGGTTAGGTTAGGTTAGGTTAGGTTAGGTTAGGTTAGGTTAGGTTAGGTTAGGTTAGGTTAGGTTAGGTTAGGTTAGGTTAGGTTAGGTTAGGTTAGGTTAGGTTAGGTTAGGTTAGGTTAGGTTAGGTTAGGTTAGGTTAGGTTAGGTTAGGTTAGGTTAGGTTAGGTTAGGTTAGGTTAGGTTAGGTTAGGTTAGGTTAGGTTAGGTTAGGTTAGGTTAGGTTAGGTTAGGTTAGGTTAGGTTAGGTTAGGTTAGGTTAGGTTAGGTTAGGTTAGGTTAGGTTAGGTTAGGTTAGGTTAGGTTAGGTTAGGTTAGGTTAGGTTAGGTTAGGTTAGGTTAGGTTAGGTTAGGTTAGGTTAGGTTAGGTTAGGTTAGGTTAGGTTAGGTTAGGTTAGGTTAGGTTAGGTTAGGTTAGGTTAGGTTAGGTTAGGTTAGGTTAGGTTAGGTTAGGTTAGGTTAGGTTAGGTTAGGTTAGGTTAGGTTAGGTTAGGTTAGGTTAGGTTAGGTTAGGTTAGGTTAGGTTAGGTTAGGTTAGGTTAGGTTAGGTTAGGTTAGGTTAGGTTAGGTTAGGTTAGGTTAGGTTAGGTTAGGTTAGGTTAGGTTAGGTTAGGTTAGGTTAGGTTAGGTTAGGTTAGGTTAGGTTAGGTTAGGTTAGGTTAGGTTAGGTTAGGTTAGGTTAGGTTAGGTTAGG
This sequence comes from Pandemis cinnamomeana, assembly GCA_932294345.1. NCBI lineage: Eukaryota > Metazoa > Arthropoda > Insecta > Lepidoptera > Tortricidae > Pandemis > Pandemis cinnamomeana. Next base: position 8,266,788 of record OW028729.1, read on the forward strand.
TTAGGTTAGGTTAGGTTAGGTTAGGTTAGGTTAGGTTAGGTTAGGTTAGGTTAGGTTAGGTTAGGTTAGGTTAGGTTAGGTTAGGTTAGGTTAGGTTAGGTTAGGTTAGGTTAGGTTAGGTTAGGTTAGGTTAGGTTAGGTTAGGTTAGGTTAGGTTAGGTTAGGTTAGGTTAGGTTAGGTTAGGTTAGGTTAGGTTAGGTTAGGTTAGGTTAGGTTAGGTTAGGTTAGGTTAGGTTAGGTTAGGTTAGGTTAGGTTAGGTTAGGTTAGGTTAGGTTAGGTTAGGTTAGGTTAGGTTAGGTTAGGTTAGGTTAGGTTAGGTTAGGTTAGGTTAGGTTAGGTTAGGTTAGGTTAGGTTAGGTTAGGTTAGGTTAGGTTAGGTTAGGTTAGGTTAGGTTAGGTTAGGTTAGGTTAGGTTAGGTTAGGTTAGGTTAGGTTAGGTTAGGTTAGGTTAGGTTAGGTTAGGTTAGGTTAGGTTAGGTTAGGTTAGGTTAGGTTAGGTTAGGTTAGGTTAGGTTAGGTTAGGTTAGGTTAGGTTAGGTTAGGTTAGGTTAGGTTAGGTTAGGTTAGGTTAGGTTAGGTTAGGTTAGGTTAGGTTAGGTTAGGTTAGGTTAGGTTAGGTTAGGTTAGGTTAGGTTAGGTTAGGTTAGGTTAGGTTAGGTTAGGTTAGGTTAGGTTAGGTTAGGTTAGGTTAGGTTAGGTTAGGTTAGGTTAGGTTAGGTTAGGTTAGGTTAGGTTAGGTTAGGTTAGGTTAGGTTAGGTTAGGTTAGGTTAGGTTAGGTTAGGTTAGGTTAGGTTAGGTTAGGTTAGGTTAGGTTAGGTTAGGTTAGGTTAGGTTAGGTTAGGTTAGGTTAGGTTAGGTTAGGTTAGGTTAGGTTAGGTTAGGTTAGGTTAGGTTAGGTTAGGTTAGGTTAGGTTAGGTTAGGTTAGGTTAGGTTAGGTTAGGTTAGGTTAGGTTAGGTTAGGTTAGGTTAGGTTAGGTTAGGTTAGGTTAGGTTAGGTTAGGTTAGGTTAGGTTAGGTTAGGTTAGGTTAGGTTAGGTTAGGTTAGGTTAGGTTAGGTTAGGTTAGGTTAGGTTAGGTTAGGTTAGGTTAGGTTAGGTTAGGTTAGGTTAGGTTAGGTTAGGTTAGGTTAGGTTAGGTTAGGTTAGGTTAGGTTAGGTTAGGTTAGGTTAGGTTAGGTTAGGTTAGGTTAGGTTAGGTTAGGTTAGGTTAGGTTAGGTTAGGTTAGGTTAGGTTAGGTTAGGTTAGGTTAGGTTAGGTTAGGTTAGGTTAGGTTAGGTTAGGTTAGGTTAGGTTAGGTTAGGTTAGGTTAGGTTAGGTTAGGTTAGGTTAGGTTAGGTTAGGTTAGGTTAGGTTAGGTTAGGTTAGGTTAGGTTAGGTTAGGTTAGGTTAGGTTAGGTTAGGTTAGGTTAGGTTAGGTTAGGTTAGGTTAGGTTAGGTTAGGTTAGGTTAGGTTAGGTTAGGTTAGGTTAGGTTAGGTTAGGTTAGGTTAGGTTAGGTTAGGTTAGGTTAGGTTAGGTTAGGTTAGGTTAGGTTAGGTTAGGTTAGGTTAGGTTAGGTTAGGTTAGGTTAGGTTAGGTTAGGTTAGGTTAGGTTAGGTTAGGTTAGGTTAGGTTAGGTTAGGTTAGGTTAGGTTAGGTTAGGTTAGGTTAGGTTAGGTTAGGTTAGGTTAGGTTAGGTTAGGTTAGGTTAGGTTAGGTTAGGTTAGGTTAGGTTAGGTTAGGTTAGGTTAGGTTAGGTTAGGTTAGGTTAGGTTAGGTTAGGTTAGGTTAGGTTAGGTTAGGTTAGGTTAGGTTAGGTTAGGTTAGGTTAGGTTAGGTTAGGTTAGGTTAGGTTAGGTTAGGTTAGGTTAGGTTAGGTTAGGTTAGGTTAGGTTAGGTTAGGTTAGGTTAGGTTAGGTTAGGTTAGGTTAGGTTAGGTTAGGTTAGGTTAGGTTAGGTTAGGTTAGGTTAGGTTAGGTTAGGTTAGGTTAGGTTAGGTTAGGTTAGGTTAGGTTAGGTTAGGTTAGGTTAGGTTAGGTTAGGTTAGGTTAGGTTAGGTTAGGTTAGGTTAGGTTAGGTTAGGTTAGGTTAGGTTAGGTTAGGTTAGGTTAGGTTAGGTTAGGTTAGGTTAGGTTAGGTTAGGTTAGGTTAGGTTAGGTTAGGTTAGGTTAGGTTAGGTTAGGTTAGGTTAGGTTAGGTTAGGTTAGGTTAGGTTAGGTTAGGTTAGGTTAGGTTAGGTTAGGTTAGGTTAGGTTAGGTTAGGTTAGGTTAGGTTAGGTTAGGTTAGGTTAGGTTAGGTTAGGTTAGGTTAGGTTAGGTTAGGTTAGGTTAGGTTAGGTTAGGTTAGGTTAGGTTAGGTTAGGTTAGGTTAGGTTAGGTTAGGTTAGGTTAGGTTAGGTTAGGTTAGGTTAGGTTAGGTTAGGTTAGGTTAGGTTAGGTTAGGTTAGGTTAGGTTAGGTTAGGTTAGGTTAGGTTAGGTTAGGTTAGGTTAGGTTAGGTTAGGTTAGGTTAGGTTAGGTTAGGTTAGGTTAGGTTAGGTTAGGTTAGGTTAGGTTAGGTTAGGTTAGGTTAGGTTAGGTTAGGTTAGGTTAGGTTAGGTTAGGTTAGGTTAGGTTAGGTTAGGTTAGGTTAGGTTAGGTTAGGTTAGGTTAGGTTAGGTTAGGTTAGGTTAGGTTAGGTTAGGTTAGGTTAGGTTAGGTTAGGTTAGGTTAGGTTAGGTTAGGTTAGGTTAGGTTAGGTTAGGTTAGGTTAGGTTAGGTTAGGTTAGGTTAGGTTAGGTTAGGTTAGGTTAGGTTAGGTTAGGTTAGGTTAGGTTAGGTTAGGTTAGGTTAGGTTAGGTTAGGTTAGGTTAGGTTAGGTTAGGTTAGGTTAGGTTAGGTTAGGTTAGGTTAGGTTAGGTTAGGTTAGGTTAGGTTAGGTTAGGTTAGGTTAGGTTAGGTTAGGTTAGGTTAGGTTAGGTTAGGTTAGGTTAGGTTAGGTTAGGTTAGGTTAGGTTAGGTTAGGTTAGGTTAGGTTAGGTTAGGTTAGGTTAGGTTAGGTTAGGTTAGGTTAGGTTAGGTTAGGTTAGGTTAGGTTAGGTTAGGTTAGGTTAGGTTAGGTTAGGTTAGGTTAGGTTAGGTTAGGTTAGGTTAGGTTAGGTTAGGTTAGGTTAGGTTAGGTTAGGTTAGGTTAGGTTAGGTTAGGTTAGGTTAGGTTAGGTTAGGTTAGGTTAGGTTAGGTTAGGTTAGGTTAGGTTAGGTTAGGTTAGGTTAGGTTAGGTTAGGTTAGGTTAGGTTAGGTTAGGTTAGGTTAGGTTAGGTTAGGTTAGGTTAGGTTAGGTTAGGTTAGGTTAGGTTAGGTTAGGTTAGGTTAGGTTAGGTTAGGTTAGGTTAGGTTAGGTTAGGTTAGGTTAGGTTAGGTTAGGTTAGGTTAGGTTAGGTTAGGTTAGGTTAGGTTAGGTTAGGTTAGGTTAGGTTAGGTTAGGTTAGGTTAGGTTAGGTTAGGTTAGGTTAGGTTAGGTTAGGTTAGGTTAGGTTAGGTTAGGTTAGGTTAGGTTAGGTTAGGTTAGGTTAGGTTAGGTTAGGTTAGGTTAGGTTAGGTTAGGTTAGGTTAGGTTAGGTTAGGTTAGGTTAGGTTAGGTTAGGTTAGGTTAGGTTAGGTTAGGTTAGGTTAGGTTAGGTTAGGTTAGGTTAGGTTAGGTTAGGTTAGGTTAGGTTAGGTTAGGTTAGGTTAGGTTAGGTTAGGTTAGGTTAGGTTAGGTTAGGTTAGGTTAGGTTAGGTTAGGTTAGGTTAGGTTAGGTTAGGTTAGGTTAGGTTAGGTTAGGTTAGGTTAGGTTAGGTTAGGTTAGGTTAGGTTAGGTTAGGTTAGGTTAGGTTAGGTTAGGTTAGGTTAGGTTAGGTTAGGTTAGGTTAGGTTAGGTTAGGTTAGGTTAGGTTAGGTTAGGTTAGGTTAGGTTAGGTTAGGTTAGGTTAGGTTAGGTTAGGTTAGGTTAGGTTAGGTTAGGTTAGGTTAGGTTAGGTTAGGTTAGGTTAGGTTAGGTTAGGTTAGGTTAGGTTAGGTTAGGTTAGGTTAGGTTAGGTTAGGTTAGGTTAGGTTAGGTTAGGTTAGGTTAGGTTAGGTTAGGTTAGGTTAGGTTAGGTTAGGTTAGGTTAGGTTAGGTTAGGTTAGGTTAGGTTAGGTTAGGTTAGGTTAGGTTAGGTTAGGTTAGGTTAGGTTAGGTTAGGTTAGGTTAGGTTAGGTTAGGTTAGGTTAGGTTAGGTTAGGTTAGGTTAGGTTAGGTTAGGTTAGGTTAGGTTAGGTTAGGTTAGGTTAGGTTAGGTTAGGTTAGGTTAGGTTAGGTTAGGTTAGGTTAGGTTAGGTTAGGTTAGGTTAGGTTAGGTTAGGTTAGGTTAGGTTAGGTTAGGTTAGGTTAGGTTAGGTTAGGTTAGGTTAGGTTAGGTTAGGTTAGGTTAGGTTAGGTTAGGTTAGGTTAGGTTAGGTTAGGTTAGGTTAGGTTAGGTTAGGTTAGGTTAGGTTAGGTTAGGTTAGGTTAGGTTAGGTTAGGTTAGGTTAGGTTAGGTTAGGTTAGGTTAGGTTAGGTTAGGTTAGGTTAGGTTAGGTTAGGTTAGGTTAGGTTAGGTTAGGTTAGGTTAGGTTAGGTTAGGTTAGGTTAGGTTAGGTTAGGTTAGGTTAGGTTAGGTTAGGTTAGGTTAGGTTAGGTTAGGTTAGGTTAGGTTAGGTTAGGTTAGGTTAGGTTAGGTTAGGTTAGGTTAGGTTAGGTTAGGTTAGGTTAGGTTAGGTTAGGTTAGGTTAGGTTAGGTTAGGTTAGGTTAGGTTAGGTTAGGTTAGGTTAGGTTAGGTTAGGTTAGGTTAGGTTAGGTTAGGTTAGGTTAGGTTAGGTTAGGTTAGGTTAGGTTAGGTTAGGTTAGGTTAGGTTAGGTTAGGTTAGGTTAGGTTAGGTTAGGTTAGGTTAGGTTAGGTTAGGTTAGGTTAGGTTAGGTTAGGTTAGGTTAGGTTAGGTTAGGTTAGGTTAGGTTAGGTTAGGTTAGGTTAGGTTAGGTTAGGTTAGGTTAGGTTAGGTTAGGTTAGGTTAGGTTAGGTTAGGTTAGGTTAGGTTAGGTTAGGTTAGGTTAGGTTAGGTTAGGTTAGGTTAGGTTAGGTTAGGTTAGGTTAGGTTAGGTTAGGTTAGGTTAGGTTAGGTTAGGTTAGGTTAGGTTAGGTTAGGTTAGGTTAGGTTAGGTTAGGTTAGGTTAGGTTAGGTTAGGTTAGGTTAGGTTAGGTTAGGTTAGGTTAGGTTAGGTTAGGTTAGGATAGGTTAGGTTAGGTTAGGTTAGGTTAGGTTAGGTTAGGTTAGGTTAGGTTAGGTTAGGTTAGGTTAGGTTAGGTTAGGTTAGGTTAGGTTAGGTTAGGTTAGGTTAGGTTAGGTTAGGTTAGGTTAGGTTAGGTTAGGTTAGGTTAGGTTAGGTTAGGTTAGGTTAGGTTAGGTTAGGTTAGGTTAGGTTAGGTTAGGTTAGGTTAGGTTAGGTTAGGTTAGGTTAGGTTAGGTTAGGTTAGGTTAGGTTAGGTTAGGTTAGGTTAGGTTAGGTTAGGTTAGGTTAGGTTAGGTTAGGTTAGGTTAGGTTAGGTTAGGTTAGGTTAGGTTAGGTTAGGTTAGGTTAGGTTAGGTTAGGTTAGGTTAGGTTAGGTTAGGTTAGGTTAGGTTAGGTTAGGTTAGGTTAGGTTAGGTTAGGTTAGGTTAGGTTAGGTTAGGTTAGGTTAGGTTAGGTTAGGTTAGGTTAGGTTAGGTTAGGTTAGGTTAGGTTAGGTTAGGTTAGGTTAGGTTAGGTTAGGTTAGGTTAGGTTAGGTTAGGTTAGGTTAGGTTAGGTTAGGTTAGGTTAGGTTAGGTTAGGTTAGGTTAGGTTAGGTTAGGTTAGGTTAGGTTAGGTTAGGTTAGGTTAGGTTAGGTTAGGTTAGGTTAGGTTAGGTTAGGTTAGGTTAGGTTAGGTTAGGTTAGGTTAGGTTAGGTTAGGTTAGGTTAGGTTAGGTTAGGTTAGGTTAGGTTAGGTTAGGTTAGGTTAGGTTAGGTTAGGTTAGGTTAGGTTAGGTTAGGTTAGGTTAGGTTAGGTTAGGTTAGGTTAGGTTAGGTTAGGTTAGGTTAGGTTAGGTTAGGTTAGGTTAGGTTAGGTTAGGTTAGGTTAGGTTAGGTTAGGTTAGGTTAGGTTAGGTTAGGTTAGGTTAGGTTAGGTTAGGTTAGGTTAGGTTAGGTTAGGTTAGGTTAGGTTAGGTTAGGTTAGGTTAGGTTAGGTTAGGTTAGGTTAGGTTAGGTTAGGTTAGGTTAGGTTAGGTTAGGTTAGGTTAGGTTAGGTTAGGTTAGGTTAGGTTAGGTTAGGTTAGGTTAGGTTAGGTTAGGTTAGGTTAGGTTAGGTTAGGTTAGGTTAGGTTAGGTTAGGTTAGGTTAGGTTAGGTTAGGTTAGGTTAGGTTAGGTTAGGTTAGGTTAGGTTAGGTTAGGTTAGGTTAGGTTAGGTTAGGTTAGGTTAGGTTAGGTTAGGTTAGGTTAGGTTAGGTTAGGTTAGGTTAGGTTAGGTTAGGTTAGGTTAGGTTAGGTTAGGTTAGGTTAGGTTAGGTTAGGTTAGGTTAGGTTAGGTTAGGTTAGGTTAGGTTAGGTTAGGTTAGGTTAGGTTAGGTTAGGTTAGGTTAGGTTAGGTTAGGTTAGGTTAGGTTAGGTTAGGTTAGGTTAGGTTAGGTTAGGTTAGGTTAGGTTAGGTTAGGTTAGGTTAGGTTAGGTTAGGTTAGGTTAGGTTAGGTTAGGTTAGGTTAGGTTAGGTTAGGTTAGGTTAGGTTAGGTTAGGTTAGGTTAGGTTAGGTTAGGTTAGGTTAGGTTAGGTTAGGTTAGGTTAGGTTAGGTTAGGTTAGGTTAGGTTAGGTTAGGTTAGGTTAGGTTAGGTTAGGTTAGGTTAGGTTAGGTTAGGTTAGGTTAGGTTAGGTTAGGTTAGGTTAGGTTAGGTTAGGTTAGGTTAGGTTAGGTTAGGTTAGGTTAGGTTAGGTTAGGTTAGGTTAGGTTAGGTTAGGTTAGGTTAGGTTAGGTTAGGTTAGGTTAGGTTAGGTTAGGTTAGGTTAGGTTAGGTTAGGTTAGGTTAGGTTAGGTTAGGTTAGGTTAGGTTAGGTTAGGTTAGGTTAGGTTAGGTTAGGTTAGGTTAGGTTAGGTTAGGTTAGGTTAGGTTAGGTTAGGTTAGGTTAGGTTAGGTTAGGTTAGGTTAGGTTAGGTTAGGTTAGGTTAGGTTAGGTTAGGTTAGGTTAGGTTAGGTTAGGTTAGGTTAGGTTCGGTTAGGTTAGGTTAGGTTAGGTTAGGTTAGGTTAGGTTAGGTTAGGTTAGGTTAGGTTAGGTTAGGTTAGGTTAGGTTAGGTTAGGTTAGGTTAGGTTAGGTTAGGTTAGGTTAGGTTAGGTTAGGTTAGGTTAGGTTAGGTTAGGTTAGGTTAGGTTAGGTTAGGTTAGGTTAGGTTAGGTTAGGTTAGGTTAGGTTAGGTTAGGTTAGGTTAGGTTAGGTTAGGTTAGGTTAGGTTAGGTTAGGTTAGGTTAGGTTAGGTTAGGTTAGGTTAGGTTAGGTTAGGTTAGGTTAGGTTAGGTTAGGTTAGGTTAGGTTAGGTTAGGTTAGGTTAGGTTAGGTTAGGTTAGGTTAGGTTAGGTTAGGTTAGGTTAGGTTAGGTTAGGTTAGGTTAGGTTAGGTTAGGTTAGGTTAGGTTAGGTTAGGTTAGGTTAGGTTAGGTTAGGTTAGGTTAGGTTAGGTTAGGTTAGGTTAGGTTAGGTTAGGTTAGGTTAGGTTAGGTTAGGTTAGGTTAGGTTAGGTTAGGTTAGGTTAGGTTAGGTTAGGTTAGGTTAGGTTAGGTTAGGTTAGGTTAGGTTAGGTTAGGTTAGGTTAGGTTAGGTTAGGTTAGGTTAGGTTAGGTTAGGTTAGGTTAGGTTAGGTTAGGTTAGGTTAGGTTAGGTTAGGTTAGGTTAGGTTAGGTTAGGTTAGGTTAGGTTAGGTTAGGTTAGGTTAGGTTAGGTTAGGTTAGGTTAGGTTAGGTTAGGTTAGGTTAGGTTAGGTTAGGTTAGGTTAGGTTAGGTTAGGTTAGGTTAGGTTAGGTTAGGTTAGGTTAGGTTAGGTTAGGTTAGGTTAGGTTAGGTTAGGTTAGGTTAGGTTAGGTTAGGTTAGGTTAGGTTAGGTTAGGTTAGGTTAGGTTAGGTTAGGTTAGGTTAGGTTAGGTTAGGTTAGGTTAGGTTAGGTTAG
>OW028730.1:0-15000 GCA_932294345.1 Pandemis cinnamomeana
AACCTAACCTAACCTAACCTAACCTAACCTAACCTAACCTAACCTAACCTAACCTAACCTAACCTAACCTAACCTAACCTAACCTAACCTAACCTAACCTAACCTAACCTAACCTAACCTAACCTAACCTAACCTAACCTAACCTAACCTAACCTAACCTAACCTAACCTAACCTAACCTAACCTAACCTAACCTAACCTAACCTAACCTAACCTAACCTAACCTAACCTAACCTAACCTAACCTAACCTAACCTAACCTAACCTAACCTAACCTAACCTAACCTAACCTAACCTAACCTAACCTAACCTAACCTAACCTAACCTAACCTAACCTAACCTAACCTAACCTAACCTAACCTAACCTAACCTAACCTAACCTAACCTAACCTAACCTAACCTAACCTAACCTAACCTAACCTAACCTAACCTAACCTAACCTAACCTAACCTAACCTAACCTAACCTAACCTAACCTAACCTAACCTAACCTAACCTAACCTAACCTAACCTAACCTAACCTAACCTAACCTAACCTAACCTAACCTAACCTAACCTAACCTAACCTAACCTAACCTAACCTAACCTAACCTAACCTAACCTAACCTAACCTAACCTAACCTAACCTAACCTAACCTAACCTAACCTAACCTAACCTAACCTAACCTAACCTAACCTAACCTAACCTAACCTAACCTAACCTAACCTAACCATAACCTAACCTAACCTAACCTAACCTAACCTAACCTAACCTAACCTAACCTAACCTAACCTAACCTAACCTAACCTAACCTAACCTAACCTAACCTAACCTAACCTAACCTAACCTAACCTAACCTAACCTAACCTAACCTAACCTAACCTAACCTAACCTAACCTAACCTAACCTAACCTAACCTAACCTAACCTAACCTAACCTAACCTAACCTAACCTAACCTAACCTAACCTAACCTAACCTAACCTAACCTAACCTAACCTAACCTAACCTAACCTAACCTAACCTAACCTAACCTAACCTAACCTAACCTAACCTAACCTAACCTAACCTAACCTAACCTAACCTAACCTAACCTAACCTAACCTAACCTAACCTAACCTAACCTAACCTAACCTAACCTAACCTAACCTAACCTAACCTAACCTAACCTAACCTAACCTAACCTAACCTAACCTAACCTAACCTAACCTAACCTAACCTAACCTAACCTAACCTAACCTAACCTAACCTAACCTAACCTAACCTAACCTAACCTAACCTAACCTAACCTAACCTAACCTAACCTAACCTAACCTAACCTAACCTAACCTAACCTAACCTAACCTAACCTAACCTAACCTAACCTAACCTAACCTAACCTAACCTAACCTAACCTAACCTAACCTAACCTAACCTAACCTAACCTAACCTAACCTAACCTAACCTAACCTAACCTAACCTAACCTAACCTAACCTAACCTAACCTAACCTAACCTAACCTAACCTAACCTAACCTAACCTAACCTAACCTAACCTAACCTAACCTAACCTAACCTAACCTAACCTAACCTAACCTAACCTAACCTAACCTAACCTAACCTAACCTAACCTAACCTAACCTAACCTAACCTAACCTAACCTAACCTAACCTAACCTAACCTAACCTAACCTAACCTAACCTAACCTAACCTAACCTAACCTAACCTAACCTAACCTAACCTAACCTAACCTAACCTAACCTAACCTAACCTAACCTAACCTAACCTAACCTAACCTAACCTAACCTAACCTAACCTAACCTAACCTAACCTAACCTAACCTAACCTAACCTAACCTAACCTAACCTAACCTAACCTAACCTAACCTAACCTAACCTAACCTAACCTAACCTAACCTAACCTAACCTAACCTAACCTAACCTAACCTAACCTAACCTAACCTAACCTAACCTAACCTAACCTAACCTAACCTAACCTAACCTAACCTAACCTAACCTAACCTAACCTAACCTAACCTAACCTAACCTAACCTAACCTAACCTAACCTAACCTAACCTAACCTAACCTAACCTAACCTAACCTAACCTAACCTAACCTAACCTAACCTAACCTAACCTAACCTAACCTAACCTAACCTAACCTAACCTAACCTAACCTAACCTAACCTAACCTAACCTAACCTAACCTAACCTAACCTAACCTAACCTAACCTAACCTAACCTAACCTAACCTAACCTAACCTAACCTAACCTAACCTAACCTAACCTAACCTAACCTAACCTAACCTAACCTAACCTAACCTAACCTAACCTAACCTAACCTAACCTAACCTAACCTAACCTAACCTAACCTAACCTAACCTAACCTAACCTAACCTAACCTAACCTAACCTAACCTAACCTAACCTAACCTAACCTAACCTAACCTAACCTAACCTAACCTAACCTAACCTAACCTAACCTAACCTAACCTAACCTAACCTAACCTAACCTAACCTAACCTAACCTAACCTAACCTAACCTAACCTAACCTAACCTAACCTAACCTAACCTAACCTAACCTAACCTAACCTAACCTAACCTAACCTAACCTAACCTAACCTAACCTAACCTAACCTAACCTAACCTAACCTAACCTAACCTAACCTAACCTAACCTAACCTAACCTAACCTAACCTAACCTAACCTAACCTAACCTAACCTAACCTAACCTAACCTAACCTAACCTAACCTAACCTAACCTAACCTAACCTAACCTAACCTAACCTAACCTAACCTAACCTAACCTAACCTAACCTAACCTAACCTAACCTAACCTAACCTAACCTAACCTAACCTAACCTAACCTAACCTAACCTAACCTAACCTAACCTAACCTAACCTAACCTAACCTAACCTAACCTAACCTAACCTAACCTAACCTAACCTAACCTAACCTAACCTAACCTAACCTAACCTAACCTAACCTAACCTAACCTAACCTAACCTAACCTAACCTAACCTAACCTAACCTAACCTAACCTAACCTAACCTAACCTAACCTAACCTAACCTAACCTAACCTAACCTAACCTAACCTAACCTAACCTAACCTAACCTAACCTAACCTAACCTAACCTAACCTAACCTAACCTAACCTAACCTAACCTAACCTAACCTAACCTAACCTAACCTAACCTAACCTAACCTAACCTAACCTAACCTAACCTAACCTAACCTAACCTAACCTAACCTAACCTAACCTAACCTAACCTAACCTAACCTAACCTAACCTAACCTAACCTAACCTAACCTAACCTAACCTAACCTAACCTAACCTAACCTAACCTAACCTAACCTAACCTAACCTAACCTAACCTAACCTAACCTAACCTAACCTAACCTAACCTAACCTAACCTAACCTAACCTAACCTAACCTAACCTAACCTAACCTAACCTAACCTAACCTAACCTAACCTAACCTAACCTAACCTAACCTAACCTAACCTAACCTAACCTAACCTAACCTAACCTAACCTAACCTAACCTAACCTAACCTAACCTAACCTAACCTAACCTAACCTAACCTAACCTAACCTAACCTAACCTAACCTAACCTAACCTAACCTAACCTAACCTAACCTAACCTAACCTAACCTAACCTAACCTAACCTAACCTAACCTAACCTAACCTAACCTAACCTAACCTAACCTAACCTAACCTAACCTAACCTAACCTAACCTAACCTAACCTAACCTAACCTAACCTAACCTAACCTAACCTAACCTAACCTAACCTAACCTAACCTAACCTAACCTAACCTAACCTAACCTAACCTAACCTAACCTAACCTAACCTAACCTAACCTAACCTAACCTAACCTAACCTAACCTAACCTAACCTAACCTAACCTAACCTAACCTAACCTAACCTAACCTAACCTAACCTAACCTAACCTAACCTAACCTAACCTAACCTAACCTAACCTAACCTAACCTAACCTAACCTAACCTAACCTAACCTAACCTAACCTAACCTAACCTAACCTAACCTAACCTAACCTAACCTAACCTAACCTAACCTAACCTAACCTAACCTAACCTAACCTAACCTAACCTAACCTAACCTAACCTAACCTAACCTAACCTAACCTAACCTAACCTAACCTAACCTAACCTAACCTAACCTAACCTAACCTAACCTAACCTAACCTAACCTAACCTAACCTAACCTAACCTAACCTAACCTAACCTAACCTAACCTAACCTAACCTAACCTAACCTAACCTAACCTAACCTAACCTAACCTAACCTAACCTAACCTAACCTAACCTAACCTAACCTAACCTAACCTAACCTAACCTAACCTAACCTAACCTAACCTAACCTAACCTAACCTAACCTAACCTAACCTAACCTAACCTAACCTAACCTAACCTAACCTAACCTAACCTAACCTAACCTAACCTAACCTAACCTAACCTAACCTAACCTAACCTAACCTAACCTAACCTAACCTAACCTAACCTAACCTAACCTAACCTAACCTAACCTAACCTAACCTAACCTAACCTAACCTAACCTAACCTAACCTAACCTAACCTAACCTAACCTAACCTAACCTAACCTAACCTAACCTAACCTAACCTAACCTAACCTAACCTAACCTAACCTAACCTAACCTAACCTAACCTAACCTAACCTAACCTAACCTAACCTAACCTAACCTAACCTAACCTAACCTAACCTAACCTAACCTAACCTAACCTAACCTAACCTAACCTAACCTAACCTAACCTAACCTAACCTAACCTAACCTAACCTAACCTAACCTAACCTAACCTAACCTAACCTAACCTAACCTAACCTAACCTAACCTAACCTAACCTAACCTAACCTAACCTAACCTAACCTAACCTAACCTAACCTAACCTAACCTAACCTAACCTAACCTAACCTAACCTAACCTAACCTAACCTAACCTAACCTAACCTAACCTAACCTAACCTAACCTAACCTAACCTAACCTAACCTAACCTAACCTAACCTAACCTAACCTAACCTAACCTAACCTAACCTAACCTAACCTAACCTAACCTAACCTAACCTAACCTAACCTAACCTAACCTAACCTAACCTAACCTAACCTAACCTAACCTAACCTAACCTAACCTAACCTAACCTAACCTAACCTAACCTAACCTAACCTAACCTAACCTAACCTAACCTAACCTAACCTAACCTAACCTAACCTAACCTAACCTAACCTAACCTAACCTAACCTAACCTAACCTAACCTAACCTAACCTAACCTAACCTAACCTAACCTAACCTAACCTAACCTAACCTAACCTAACCTAACCTAACCTAACCTAACCTAACCTAACCTAACCTAACCTAACCTAACCTAACCTAACCTAACCTAACCTAACCTAACCTAACCTAACCTAACCTAACCTAACCTAACCTAACCTAACCTAACCTAACCTAACCTAACCTAACCTAACCTAACCTAACCTAACCTAACCTAACCTAACCTAACCTAACCTAACCTAACCTAACCTAACCTAACCTAACCTAACCTAACCTAACCTAACCTAACCTAACCTAACCTAACCTAACCTAACCTAACCTAACCTAACCTAACCTAACCTAACCTAACCTAACCTAACCTAACCTAACCTAACCTAACCTAACCTAACCTAACCTAACCTAACCTAACCTAACCTAACCTAACCTAACCTAACCTAACCTAACCTAACCTAACCTAACCTAACCTAACCTAACCTAACCTAACCTAACCTAACCTAACCTAACCTAACCTAACCTAACCTAACCTAACCTAACCTAACCTAACCTAACCTAACCTAACCTAACCTAACCTAACCTAACCTAACCTAACCTAACCTAACCTAACCTAACCTAACCTAACCTAACCTAACCTAACCTAACCCACTATAACGCGGGCGGTTGAGATAACAATAAGGGGGCGCGCTCCTATATCTCATATTTTTCGTCAAATAAATCCTCCCAACGCTAATAGCTGGAAAAAACTTTTTTGATCGCTACACGACGGAAGCGATTGTGTGTCTGTGTTTTCTATGCTTTTCGGTGTGTTTACACCGGTGTGTGTAACAACAAAAAAGTGTGCAAAAGAAGTGCTGAAAATACTCGCTACTCACAAATAGCGGGCAGAGTGTCCTGGTGTCCTTTGTGCTGGAAAGGAACAAAAAGTGCACCAAATAAAGAGCAGTGTTGTGTCGTCCTTCCGGGGCAAAGTTCAAGAGTTTATCGACGTGAGCTGTGCGACGGGCCCAGCGGCGGACCCTACAGCCGCTAAGGGAGATTTTCGGAGAGGGAAATTTTCCCTTCCGAAACCGGCGCGCACCGTTGCGGACCTGCCTGCGGACCCGGAGAGGGTCCATCCTGTGGACACTACCACCAGCAACGGAGTCCAGAGGAGGGAGTCCGAGGAAAACACCAGATCCGGCCGGGAGAAAGCCAAGGTTGGAGTTCTAACTTTAAATTATTTTTTGAGGGTAGATCTCACTTTACCCCAACGGGAAAAATCTAAAGCAACGGCGGATAAACTGCGGTCCTTCTGACACCACTCCGGTCTCCGTGGGACCTCCTTAAGGCCCATAATTAAATATAATATAATAGCCCGCGTTATAGTGACGTTAAGGGGGCCTAGTTGAGCAAAATAAAAAAGACTTAGAAAATTTCGGGTGGTTCGACAGAACCCATCGAAAGTTGCGGGTAGTTTTGCCAAGTCATTAGGGATAAACATAGTGAACCATAAAACCCTAACTAGTCACAAGTTATAATTCTTATTTGATTTTGTTTTGATTATTACTTTAATTTATTTTGCTTATTTAATTCCATTTTTATTATTGACCTTTAAATTAATTTGATTTTTGTAAAATTGATTATTCTTAACTGCTGTTATTAAATTTGATTATTGATTATTGATTTTATAGTAAATTTGTTTTAATTGGATTGTTTAATTATTTGATTTAATTTATTTTGATTATTGCCTTAATTTAATTTTGTTTTACTTGAATACCATTTTAATACCACTTTTAAATTATTTTGATTTTATTAAATTGATTATTCCTAACTGCTATTTTATTAACTTTGATTATTGATTATTATATTATAGTAATTTTGTTTTAATTCTGTTTTGATTAGACTTATTTAAATCATTGACTATTGATTACAAATCTGTATTACTTGGCAAAACTGACGCCCCCCCCCCATTTATTTTTGTATTTGTTTTTGTGTTTGTACGGAACCGGCGCTGGATGAGTTAGTGTCTGCACCTTCAAAATAGAGGGTAGTCACGGCTCCGCGTTCATTATTATTTTCCGGTTCCAGTCGCTTATATTTTAGTCATAGCTACGCAAAGGGAGAGAGTATTGAACTGGAAAAGACAGTAAATTTCGGGTTGATCGACAGAAGGCTTTGTAATTCTTCGATAGGCTCGAATTGTTTGTTTACAATTGCACTGTAAATAGAGGGTAGTCGGCACTTGGGCACAGTATTCTGTTAATTTGCGACTTATAAATTCTATCTTACATTTTAATTATTACAAATATCTTATTCTATTTATTTTTGTTGACATTGTATAATTTATAATACTTAATTAAATCCAAAAATTTCTAAAACTCACAATCCCCCTGTCACTGCTTGAAACTGCAAGCATAGAGACTGATAGCTGTCAGTTGTAAGCTAAGACGCTGACGGCTCCTGTCACTGCTTGAAACTGCAAGCATAGAGACTGACAGCTGTCAGTTGTAAGCTAAGACGCTGACGGCTGTCAGCCGCGGGCTTGGACATTGACAGCTGTCAAAACGCGAGTATAGACGCCGGCGGCTGTCAGTTGTAGGCTTAGACGCTGGCGGCTGTCAGCTGTTAGCAACGAACGTACTTACTGACTCATTAAATTAGTTTGTTATTTAGACTTTCAACTACCCCCCCCCCTGACATCGCGAATTGATTGACTATTGTTGCTGTGCTTATTTGGAATTTTAATTTGGAATTTTTTGATAATTTAGTGACATTTTAATTTTTTGGGAAATTTGTTTTGATCACCTTATTTATTTTCATTTTATGTTATTTTGATTTTATTTTATTTGTTTTTTCTTTTTATATTTTAGCTCTATTTGATTCTATTTAGATTATTATTGATTTTCAGTGACATTTTTAATTACTCTGAAACTTGTTTTTACCACCTGATTTATGTTAATTTTATGTTAATTGATTGAACTTTAATTCTTCCAACTTGGCCGGGATATCGCGGGTAGGGTCCAGCGTCGCTCCCCTACACCCCCACAGGCTCCCCAGGCGTTTTTGGGCTTGGGGCAAAACAGTACACTTGCCCCAAATTTGCCGGAAAACTGCGGGAGGGGTCCAGAGTCGCTCCCCTATACTCCCAAAAGCTCCCCGGGCGAATTGGGCTAGGGGCAGAACCGTACACTTGCCCCAACCCTGCTGGAAAACCGCGGGAGGGGTCCAGCGTCACCCCCCTACACCCCCCCAAGCTCCCCAGGCATTTTGGGCTTGGGGCAAAACCGTACATCTGCCCCAACTTCGCTGGAAAGCTGCGGGAGGGGTCCAGAGTCGCTCCCCTACACTCCCGCAAGCTCCCCGGGCAATTTGGGATTGGGGCAAAACTGTACATTTGCCCCAACTTTGCCGGAAAACTGCGGGAGGGGCCCAGTGACGCTCCCCAACACCCCCGCAAGCTCCCCAGGCGTTTTGGGCTTGGGGCAAAACCGTACATCTGCCCCAACTTCGCTGGAAAGCTGCGGGAGGGGCCCAGAGTCGCTCCCCTGCACTCCCGCAAGCTCCCCGGGCGATTTGGGCTTGGGGCAAAACTGTACATTTGCCCCAACCTTGCCGGAAAACTGCGGGAGGGGCCCAGTGACGCTCCCCAACACCCCCGCAAGCTCCCCAGGCGTTTTGGTGCTTGGGGCAAAACTGCACATTTGCCCCAGCTTCGCTGGAAAGCTGCGGGAGGGGCCCAGAGTCGCTCCCCTACACTCCCGCAAGCTCCCCGGGCGATTTTCCCCTGGGGCAAAGTTGTCCACCTTTCCCAAGTTGGCAGGAAACCTGCGGGTGGGGTCTAGCTTCGCTCCCCTATACTCCCGCAAGCCCCCCGGGCGATTCTCCCCTGGGGCAAAGTTGTTTGACATTGTACTTATTAATTATAATTCCTCTTTTCTAAGTCCGGTTACTTGGAAATCGGCTAAGTCCCGGACCCCTTTAGCTTTACTGGGACCGGCGGGTTGTATATTCTAAGTCCGATTACTTGGAAATCGGCTAAGTCCCGGACCCCCTTAGCTTTACTGGGACCGGCGGGCTGGATTTTTCTAAGTCCGGTTCACTGAAAATCGACTAAGTCCCAGACCCCCTTTACCTTACTTCCTCCACTTCAGTTTAAATTGTGTTTGATTCTAATTTTACTTTTTAATTTGTTTGACATTCCCACCCCATTGCCCTTTTGATTATTATTTTATTTTGATTATTTGATTATTTTACTTTTTAACTGCTTTATTATTTGATTGAATTGATTATTTTAATACTATTGGCTATTTTGATTATTTGGTATTCTATTATTTTAACTGTGTTGATTATTTGATTAAATCGATATTCAAATATTATTGGCTATCTGGATTATTTTGATTATTTGTTTTTATATCGTCCTATTTTACTGTTTCCGCCTTTGACTTCGCCTGCCAAACTCTATTAAAATTGCTGGCTGCGCAAGTTAGCTGTGTGCGGAGCCAAGCATGTCGCAGTCGAGCGGCAGTGGGTCGTCCCGAGCCAAGGCCCCAGGCCTCAAGCTTAGAATGCCCCTGAACCCAAAAGGGACCCGATCGACATCAACCCTCAGCCAAAAGCGCCGGGGTTCGGGGAGTGCGTCCCCCGCCTCCACGGCTCCACGTTCCAGTGACCCGGGAAAGCCTAGGGCCAAAAACACTACGCGCGGTCCGGCCAACCCGCCGGGTGTTACAACGACTGCCCCTGGGTCTGGGGGAGGGGTGAGCGAGGAGAGGCGGGCCGTTCCCGAGATTCTGCCCGACCCTGACGTGGAGATCATCTCCCTGGACGAGGACGACGAGGCTGACGCGATGGAGGCTTTGCAGTGTGGGGGCCGCCGGCTGGGGGCCGTGGCTGTGGAACCGGTAGCTGAGGCGGAATTTACATACTCCCAGGAGGAGCTCGCTCACGACAGCAGGGGTGCACAGAGTAAACCCCACGGGGGGCCTGCGGAGGAGACCCCCTCGGCGGCTCTTCACACAGAAGAGTCGTTAAATGAGGGTGGTGGAGGTGCTCCCAGTGCCGCGTCTACGCCCTCCCACAGCCTACCACACCTTAAAAGGCTGAGGGCAAACTCGGAGTCCAGGTCTGAGTCGGCGCTCCTGCGCATCCAGACCCAGATACGAGAGGCCGAGGCAGCCGAAATAAGGAGTAGGACAAGGCAAGCCAGCGAGCCGGCGGACCCGGAGAACGCAGCCGACAACACGGCCATGTTTGACGACCGCTCCGTATGCTCTTCGGTGGCCTGTGGGGGGGGGGGACTGATCAGCGAGCTGCCGAAAAAAGCCAACGACATCCTGTTGTCCGCAAAAGCCGCTTGGAAAGCACAGGAAACCTCAAGAGATCGGTCAGGGAGGCGATGGTGGAGTCCTTGCAAGCCTTGTACGAAATGGTGCTAAGGCTTGCGGACTCCAGGGCGCGCCACATGACCGAGCTCCAGAGGGAGAAGGTAGCATTCGCAAGGCGGCTAAATGTCATCGAGCGGACCCACTCGGCGAGGCTGGCTGAGATGGCGGAGGCGGAGCGCGGGGCCAGGGAGAAGAACTCCGAGCGCCTTGGGGAAGTCGCCGAGGAAATTAAGACGCAGAGGCGCATCCTGGTGTCTGACGTGGGAGACGCGTTAGAGGGCCTGAAAGCCGCAATGCCCAAAGGGGGAGCGAATGGGGGAACTGAGCGCCTGCAGCCTGCCAGGGAGGCGGACACCCGTCTGCACCGCCAAATCCTGCAGGCCATCGAGGACCTCAAGGAAGAGAACCGCAGGGGACCCCAGGAGGGAGAAAGGATTGAGCGTCGCGAGCTCGTCCTCGAGCTCTCCAAACTCAGGGCGGAGATAAGAGAGCTCTCTTCGTCAAACTCGGCTCTGGGGGCGGAGATGCTTGCGACGTCAACCATGACCCGAGCGTCGGCGGAGCGGGAGGGCCTGTTGGGGGATCGCCTGGAAGGAATGGGCCGGGACATGGCGGAGCTGGCGGATGGAGTTAGGCGGCTTGGCGCTGCACCTGAGGCCGTTGTGGAGGCGGTCGCCACTATCCAGACCACGGAGGAGGGGATCAGATCCGTGGTGGACCGACTGCATGCCGTGACGGTGAACGGATTCGCTGACCTCAGAGAGGAGGTTCAGTCGGCGGCGGCCTTCACGGCCAATGTCTCTGCTGCGGGTGGCAAAACCTTGATGGAAGAGCTGAATGACCAGGGAGACTTGCCTCCTGGCCACGACCCAGGGAGCGAGGATCCCTGGATCGTGGTCAGGACCAGGTCGGCCGCCAGGAGGAGAGGGAGACAGGGCAATGAGGGAACCAAAATGGCCCCCCCAAGGCCCAGTTTCCCTCTCATCCTGGAGTCAAAGGACCCGGCACAAACCAGTGCAACTATAATGAAGACACTGAAGGAGCGGGTAAAGGCTTCGGAGATGGGTGTGGGGGTGGATTTCCTACGCGGCCTAAGAAACCAGAAGGCAGTCCTCGGCCTAGCTTCGGAGGCGGACAGGGAGGCCATGCGGGGGGCCATTGGCCAAAAAATGTGCAAACATTGAGGTCAGTGCCCCCAGCATGAAGAGGCCCCTGATATGCCTCGTGGGTGTGGCTGGGGACTTAACCGATCCACAGATACCCGGAGCCTTACTAAGGCAGAACGGGGCGCTCCTGGCAGCAGAATCTGGTACCGCGGCCGACATCAAGGTGGTGAGGCGGACCCGTGGGAGAACGACAGAGATGACGAATGTCATCCTGGAGGTCGACCCGGAAACATGGGCCCGCCTTCGCGACCAGAAAGTCCGGCTGGGGTATCAGAGACTGCTTGCCCGGGACCACTCCCCCGTCCTGAGGTGCTTCAAATGCATGGGTTACGGCCACTTCGCCAGGGGATGCACGGCGGAACAGGCCTGCGGCTACTGCGCCGGCGATCACGACACCAGAGCCTGCAAAGCCAGGGAGGCCCCACCAAAGTGCATAAACTGCACCAAACTGGGAGGACCCGCTACGGAATTGGCCCACCCGGCTTATAGTACGGAGTGCCCGGAGTACAGAAAGTGGGACAGAATAGCGCGATCCCAGGTGAGATATTGCTAAGGGCACTCCGGCGGACCCACAGACCCGCAGGCTCAGACTCAGCGTTGTACAGGCCAACCTAGGCAGGGGCTATGCTGCTACTAAGGAGCTAATAAGGGATGCGGAGAGTAAGGGTACGGCCCTACTCCTGGTGCAGGAACCCTACGTTGGCTCCAAAGGAGTCCTAGCAGCCTCGCATCCGGTGATCCAAATGGAGCACGGCGAGGGACCGGTGAAGTCGGCGGTCGTAGTCATTGACCCCAACATGCGCTTCAGGGTGGACTCTTCCCTGCTAACCAAGAACATTGTCCCGGTCACGATCTCCTGCGGGGGCACGGAGGTCCTATTCGTCAGCGTGTACTTCGAGGGGAACCGCCCCATCGAGGGATACCTCGACCAACTGAGGGGAATCCTACACGCTGCCGATACGGACCACGTGATCCTGGCGGGGGACGTGAACGCCACCAGCCATTGGTGGGGATGCCCCGCGGAGGACCGGAGGGGATCTGACCTCGTCGACCTTCTGTCGGAGTTCTCATTGGAGGTGGTAAACGAGGGCGCCACGCCTACCTTCCACACGTACCGCTCAGGGAGACTTTTCTCCAGCATCGTGGATGTGACCGCGTGCTCCCAATCTATCCTGGACAGGCTGCGGGACTGGCGAGTGGTGGAGGACAGTCCGGGCCTCTCGGATCACAGGAGGATCGAGTACGCGGTCTATGCTGACAGATCCACTGATGCGGGAGAAGCGACTGCGACCGGGCGGTACAACACTGCAAAGGCGGACTGGGCTGACTTCCGAGAACGTCTCCGGGGCGCGGTTCTTCGCGCGGGGCTGGAGGAGGACCACATAAACGCCATAGCGGATGTGGAGGTACTGGAGACCGCGGTGGGCACCTTTATGAGCGCAGTGGAGGAGGCATGTGAGGGTGCGATCCCAAAAGTGGGCAAACCAAAGCCCAGGAAGAGCTCGACCTGGTGGACGGAGGAGCTCACGAAAATGAAAATGGAGGTGAGGCGACTCAGGAGGCGCATCTCGACAGCGAACCCCCGAAGGAGAGAGGAGGCCTACAAGGCATACACGAACGCCCGCGAAACCTATAAGGAAGCCATCGAGAGGGCCATCACCAATAGCTGGAGGGAATTCTGCTCGCGGCAGCAGCGGGAAGATATCTGGCAGACGACGTACAGGGTCGTCAAGGCCAGCGTGAAGTCCCGGCAAGCCGGCCAGGAACGTCTCCTGAAGGCTGCCGCGGGGGGAAGAACCCTCAGCGCCAGGGAATCTGCGGAGGTCCTCATGGGAACCTTTTTCCCGGGAGATGACCCGGGGGAGGACGACGCGGATCAGGCGTCTTGCAGAGCGGAGGCAAGCATACTCCGAGAGGAGATAGGCAGGGAGCCGATCACGGTGCGCCCCTTTACGGTGGAGGAGGCGGAGGCGGTTCTACTATCTATGAACCCGAAGAGGGCGCCAGGGATGGACGGGTTCACCGCCGACATCTGCGCGAAGGCCTTCGACTCGACCCCGGTAATGTTGGCGTTATACAGTGCGTGTTTGAGACTGGGTTACTTCCCCAAAGTGTGGAAGAAAGCGTGGATCCGTATCATACCGAAGCCTGGGAAAGAGGACTACACAAGCCCAAAGTCTTATCGCCCCATAGGGCTCCTCCCCGTGCCTGGTAAAATCCTTGAGAAGTTGATCTTCAACAGGATCGCATGGGAGGTGCACGGTGGGGATAAGATCAGTCCTAGGCAATACGGATTCACGCCCCAGAGGAGTACTGAAGACGCACTGTATGACGCCATTACATTTATTAGGGAGGGGGTCAGGGCTAAGAAGATCGTGGTGTTGGTGTCCCTAGACATCCAGGGCGCCTTCGACGGGGCATGGTGGCCTGCCATTGTGCGGGAGTTGTCGGGCAGGCTAAGCCAGCCCGACGCCCTCCGCATAGTGTGCAGCTATCTTAGTGATAGATCCGCCACCATTCAGTACATGGGGGAGACGGTCACCGCCGAAACGGAGCGTGGATGTGTACAAGGATCCATAGGGGGACCCCTCCTATGGAACATCCAGCTGGACCCACTGCTGCGGGAGGCCGACCCCCTTGATATTGAAATACAAGCCTTCGCCGACGATATCGTCCTCATGGCCGCCGCTGACTCCACAGCGGAGCTCGAAGGGAAGGTGAATGGGGCGCTCCGGATGATCAGCGACTGGGGACGGAGGAACAAAATGGTTTTTGCGCCACATAAGACGCAAGCCATGCTGGTGACGCGGCGGCTTAAGTACGACCAGCCAGCCCTCACAATGGGAAACGTCCCCATCCAGCTGTCCGGCTCCGTGCACCTACTGGGCCTTACAATAGACAGAAATCTCGGGTTTGGGGACCACCTCGACAGGGTCACCACAAAGGCGATGTCACTGTATAAAATAGTGGCTAGAATGGCGAAAGCCCAGTGGGGGCTAAACCCCGATATCTTGCGCACCATCTACACCACAGTGGTTGAGCCTACCATGCTCTACGCGGCTGGGGCCTGGGGACTGGCCTTGGACAAAAAATACATACAAAAGAGATTGAACAGAGTCACAAGAGCTTTCGCCATCAAAATAGCTAAGGCCCACCGTACGGTCTCGCTTACCTCCAGCACCCTGCTGGCCGGCATCCTTCCCCTCGAC